>VZSE01009345.1:1632-107534 GCA_013398275.1 Promerops cafer | reverse complement strand
AGGGAAGGGAAGGGAAGGTTCAGGGAAGGGAAGGGAAGGGAAGGGAAGGGAAGGGAAGGGAAGGATGGAAAAATGGAAAAAAATAATGGAAAAATAATGGAAGAATGGAAGAGTAAGCTCTGAATTGCCATAGTTATAAAAAGGAAGTGGCTTTGGGAAGTGACCCCATGTAATGCCAAGGACTGACCCTTCATTCCAGGCCTTCCCACCAGGCAGAACTCCAGCCCCTCCTGCAGCTGCTGAGCATCCCCTTAACACAGACTCCTTTTTCAAATTTTTAGACATCTTTATGAGGATTTTCAAGCTGATAAATACCCCAAGCCTGCCCCACAGACACTCCTCTTCTGCAAGGTTGATAAGGCAAATCTAAACTACATTAGCTGAGCATTGCATTTTTAGAGGCCTCAGATTTGTCTCCAGTTTTCAGCTCACCACTGGGCTGTGCAAACATAAAATGAGGTGTGTGAAATCCAAAACTCCCTGTAAACGACCCAGTGAATCCNGAAGTGGCTTTGGGAAGTGACCCCATGTAATGCCAAGGACTGACCCTTCATTCCAGGCCTTCCCACCAGGCAGAACTCCAGCCCCTCCTGCAGCTGCTGAGCATCCCCTTAACACAGACTCCTTTTTCAAATTTTTAGACATCTTTATGAGGATTTTCAAGCTGATAAATACCCCAAGCCTGCCCCACAGACACTCCTCTTCTGCAAGGTTGATAAGGCAAATCTAAACTACATTAGCTGAGCATTGCATTTTTAGAGGCCTCAGATTTGTCTCCAGTTTTCAGCTCACCACTGGGCTGTGCAAACATAAAATGAGGTGTGTGAAATCCAAAACTCCCTGTAAACGACCCAGTGAATCCTGAACTTCAAAAATATTTGTGAAATCTGTTCTGCACATACCACATTTCCATATTCTGTAGATCTAGAGATATGGAATGACCTGATGGTGAAATTGAAGTCTTGCACTGTAAACAAAGGTAAATTGGTTGATCAGAGGGGCTTCCCCCAGTGTTTTTATCTGTTCTGGATATATTAATTGGTTGTAGACATGCACAATCATTACATGACAAATTAAAAAGGGGCACATAATAAGCTTAAGTCACCATAAATCATACAATAAACATCTGAATGAGAAAATTTAATAAACAATATGTTCCCACAACAGTTTCATCTCCTTCCATTAAATCCATAACCCCCCTAGGACTTGTTCTACTCTTCTCAATTCCTGACTACACATTATCTATTAAAAGAAGCAGAAAAAAAATTAAAAAGCACAATGCACCATGCCTGGATATGTCTCTTTCTCTCACGTTTTGGTCTGGCAGTTTGTTTTCTGTGGCAAGAATTCCAGCCTGTGGCTATTTTGGATGGAAAATGGTATCCTCCTACATGAAATTTCCCTTCATTTTAAAAATGTTTCTACTCTGCATCAACAAGAAACTCAGTGAATGGGTGAATGGGATATTCCCAGGGAAAGATCTCCTTTTAGATGGTTACTGGGCCTTTTTAAGGCCAACAGCTTGGATTTGGGATTCCTGCATCCCACAGGAACTGGGATCATTCCCAACCATCTTCTCCAAGGATGACTGGTGCAGATATCGCAAAATGAAGTTTCTTTTTCTGCAAATATTTTGTTGCAGCAAGTTCTGTCTCTGCTGGAAATAAATAACTTTTCCCAGCCTAAATTTCCCTAGTATATATTCTCCTTTAGAAAGAAAAAAGATGTTCCTCTGGAGAACACAGTGGGATTTAGACCTTTTCCTTCACAACACTCCAAAGTGACTTTGGACAAATCGCTGTTAATCCTACATTGCTCAGGTGTCAGAACTGATCCTATTTAACAATTTTGATAATTAATTTGACAGAGGATGCGACTACACCAATTACATTGTTTTTCCTGACATGAATTTGGAAGGCAGCGCCGACTCCGAGGAATTTCAGACGACAGGTAAATGAAATGATCTGGGGACTTCAATGACAACCATAGGATAACATTTAGTGCTAAAAAACTTCCAGTTCAGGAATTTAGGAATGAATAATTGGTATTTTTGAGGATGTTTTTGTACATGGAAGAAGGTGGCAAAGATTTCCTCATATGCTGAATATAAATCACTGATGCAACAGCCCCATGAGCACAAATGGTGGGTGTATCTTATGATGGGGAAGGAATAATATTTTCATTAAAAACAGGAGAATATTCCCACTATTCTACAAGCACCATGTTGGGGTTGCCTAGTGCTGCAGACTGTTCACAGGCGGGAGGAAAATTCACCAAAATATGGAAAAGGGATACCTGGGGAAAAGTCCAGCCTCTTTTAAGTGATGAGAATGAAGCAAAGTCATTTATTTAGGCCAGTAAAATGAATGAATTCTTGGCTAAAACTAGTTTAAATCACTAGGCAAGGTTGGTGCAAATATGAATTAGCTACAGATAAATTCAGGCTATTAAGAGAATATGTCTAAAGGACATCTTTAGGAAGGAGAAAGGTTTTCCTTTGGTTGTGGAGGCAAACAAATGACTTTAAATTACAGTGGTCACTTTATAAACCCAAATCCATTCTATACTTCCCTGGAAAAGCTAGGGAATTTTGTAGCTCTTGCTGTCACTTTGAGAATGTTGAGCATTTCTTGTCTATTCCATGACACTGCGAATGAGATCCTGATATCTTTAGAGTTGCTCCAAAATCCCAGGTAGGACCAAAAGATGTGAGGGCTTGAGTGCACCAGATTTATTGGCACTCTTTGATTTGGATCTGTCAGCCAGGAGAGAGGTTTACATCCCACATCTGTGGATCCTCATAAAGTGTTATTGCAGCACCTCATGTCTCTGTAAATATAGATAAATATATAGCTAATGAATATAGATAAGAAATACAGACAAGAAATATATAATCTGTATATAAATATAGATAATCACAGGTACCACATATGTGAGCCCATACATGGCACAGGCATGCACGTGCTCTCTAGACAAGAATGGATCTCAAAGTGAGGTGTAAATGTAGGTTTGAGATTTGTATTATTACCACATTAAACAATAAATATGTGTTTAAGAGCCTGTTTTGCTATTTCCACTCGTTCTAAACACAGTGTGCAGCCTCCCCCCATATCCAGACAAACTTCATAGACAATCCAGGCTCTTAAACCACATTTTCTAATGCTAAAACCTTCCGTCTTTTGCAAATAACTCATCTGATTTCCATGATCATAAAGAACTGGATAACACTAAATTATAACAACAGCAATCAGGGGCATGGGGAGCAAGAGGATCCTCGATTGCAGCCCATGCATCACTCAACAGCCCCACAGAAGAAGAGATTGAAAAGCACATCAATTCACATAACTTCCTCCCAGTGCCCATTGTCTTTTTCAGTTCCTAATGATGCTGAAGTGTCTCCATGATTAAAATTTAAAGGTTTCCCAGTAACCAAGTAATTTGCCCAAAACTCCTTATCTAGCACTCACCACGAAGACTCTGATTTTAATATACCATTAATCAAGCTCCAGCCAAGTTTACTACTGATACTTTCAATTACAGAGGAACTATGTTCATTCTTCTCAGTATGGCAGTGAGAGACCACTTCTCTGATTAGCCACAGCCCCTAAAAACAGATGGATAACAGGGCTGGGCAGGACGCACTTTCCTGAAGGAACCATTTGCTGGGAATTAGGATTTAGCAAACAAAATTGGATCGCTCTGCTGCAGGATAATCTTCAGCCAAATTTTGAGCCCTGCGCACCCTAATTATAATAAAAACCGCGAGCCCATTTCGGGTTTTACGGTGTAAACAACAATGTGGGGTTTGACGAAATGGAAATCGACGCGACGGTGAATCGAACGGGCGAGTCCCAAATATCCGCGGGTTTCCCACCACAAGCATTCCCACAAATGCCCGTGGTGCATGTTTAATTGGGGCACAAGAATAGATCCACAGTCTTCAATAGGACGTCTCGTGCTCTAAGCGATGCACGTGCACAAGTGATTGCAGGATCAGCTATCAGAAAATGATCCCCGGTACAATTTATAAGAATTCCAACAGATTGCAAATGGCTGTGATTTGTCACACAACATCTGGTCTCCTCTCTCCACAATCAGATGGACAAATGGAAATAACAATACAGGCTGTGAAATCGCAGCTTGGAAAAGACAATTAGAGGGAAAAGGGACCCCTACCTTACCCTGCCGGAGTGATGGAATTTGCACAGGGCTGCCTGGCTCAGCTAATGAAGAGTCAGTGCTCGTTTGAGCTCCAGCGTGATTGCCACAAATATTTAAATTGCCACAAATTAAAAATATTTAATTCTGAAGTTGTTTCCACAGCTGCAGTCAAAATTTCAGGCAAAATGGGATGGTCCTGTTACTGCCCCAAGAAAAGCTTTACCTGTTCTGAAGGATCGACATCCTGTCGAGATGGGTGACGAGATGGACAAAATTGTAATGTTTTATTTAAATATATCAGCATTATCATTATTTATATATCTATATATTATTACTACATTGACTATATGGTTCTGGATGCAGCTGACTATTAATTCTATTTAATTCACCTAGAGAACATTACAGCACATACCTCCCAAAATTGCAAGAACTGTCTCAGCAGTGAAATCAGAGGGACAGGTAACAATTAACTTGGCTGCAAATCAGGAATATCCATCACTAAGCTCAGATTTGTGCAATACAATTTAAACTGAAAGGATAGATGTAAAAATGTTGAGGGAAAAAAAAAAAAGAGGGTGTTTACAATACGAGCAACTGAGACAGATTTCCATTGACAGCACTACTCAGAGTCTCTGGATGGCACCGTCTGCTGGTAAGTTTGATTATCTGGTGAAAATTCAGTTTGATATTTAAGAAAAGAGCAATGAAACATCTGAGTTTCCTGTCATTCAAACCCAGCCTTCACAGAGGAGTTGAGATTCTTCACATTAGTTAAATAAAAGTTTGAGGTCTTATGTGGAAGCCTCTTTTACTTAGAGGAGAGACATTTGCGTGAGGTAGCAGACTTCCTTTACATTGATGTCCAAAGAAATGAAAGATTTGGGTGTTTTTTTCAAATAATGAGTAAATCTGTTCTTTTTGGAGTGACCTCAGCACCGACCTCCTCTCTGCAGAACATCAGCACAGCTCTGCAAGCAGTGAAGTCAAGGCAACATCCAGGCAAGGAACTTTACTTTTTTTGGTATTCATCCAAAAGTTCCCAAATTTCTGCTGCTTACTCTTCTTTCAGAATTTTTGTTCCCCAGCAATAAGTGGAATTCATAAGGCATACAAAAGAAAAATAAAACCACTAAGATTGTTCCTGAAGTTCTCCTTTATCCCAAACACAGTAATACCTTTTTGGAAGATTTACAACGTTAACCAATTCTTTTCTGTCAAGTAGCAATTTTTTGGCAGATCCCTTTTGCATGATTCATGAAGGACCAGTAAAAGGCTAATTGTTCAAATTAATTTGCGTAAATGACTAAGCAAGAGATAACAAAATTACATCTGCACTTGTTTGGCAAAGATTCAATAGCAGTGGCCCTGTACTGCCAGCTGCTTCCAGACAACACTCTCGCAGAAATTAAAAGCTACAAATATTAATTAATACACTTTTTTGGTACGTTAATTTGCACTGAAAGGTTCCGGAGTACAAAACTGCTGAGAAGATGAACCATGATAATTAGAATTAATGGGATGGATGCATGTTTTTTGCAGCTGAAGTTTTAAAAACCCATGAATGGAACTGGGAACTTGGAACTGACATCCTCATAAATCTCTATGATAATGCTGCTATTAGTATTAGAAGGATTAAGCGCCGTGGCTCCGGCGTTATCCATCACATGACACGTTGTATCCCATCTGTCACCGCAGCGCCGGAGACATGAGCGCTGTCCTTGAGGAAGCTGCGTGAAAAGCTTTGGGAATTCAAGGAATTGCAGGATGGATGGCTCAACCCCCCGACTCTCCAGCAGGAGTAATGGCCAGTGCTCTGTTCTTGTCAGCTCAGGGCTTGAGCAAATACTCTGGCTGTGGTTAAGTTAAGTTAAGTTAAGCAGCCTGAATTGGAGATAAATCAGCAACAGCCAAATGTCACCGATTTTTATCGTTCACTCCTTCCCGTCGTCGTGAGTTGGACGCCTCTGGAACTGGTTTTCACTGGGGTTCACCCCATTAATTTGGCATTTTTTAGGGCAGCCAGCGCCATCGGGGCTCCACTCAGGGCACCGAAACAACAAATAATTTCTGCGTGAAATCACTGATTAGATCCTTTACCTGCTTCACGGTGTTATCTGCATTTTTACACCGATGCAAATCCCCTTCTCCAGGGAAATGCTGTTGTAAGAAAACAAAATTTTAAATCTGTTCAGTCTTTAAATTTTGCCTGGAAAATTAACTTCGAATTTTATCTTTGGGCCTTCCAAACTTCTAAAAAATTCTTGTGTTTTACATCCTAAAAATACTTCACAGGGACACAGATATGAGACCACACTGCCCATTTCACTAATCACTTTTTCAGTGCTAAGAAAGGTTGTAGAGAAAGAAGTTTCAAGCTTTTGAAGGAAAGAAATTCTTAGACAGAACTTTTCCTTCTATTTTGAATGATGCCCATGCACACAGGCAATAGAATTGGTGAGAAAGGCTGGACCAGAAGGGGTGTCTGAGAAAAAGGAGCAGCTTCCTCACACTTCCCCAAAAACCACCCCATGGTGTTCAAAGCCTCCCAAAAAAGCCAAAACTAAGGAATATCTAATAGAGAGTAGGATCCAGAATATTTTCCCCTTGAGTATTTTGGTAGGAAAACACTCAAAATTATGCGATTACAATTTATTAGAATTATTAGAACTTATTTTTGGTGGAATTCTTGGGGCTGCCTTGTGCAGGGCCAGGAGTTGGACTTCCATGATCCTTAAGAGTCCCTTACAATTCAGAATATTCTATGATTCTACTCATATTTTTACCCTTTTATTCTGAATCATTGGATCATTCTGAATTATTGGCTCATTTTCCTCTTGTACAACAACTCTGTTTCTATTCTGTTTTAATTCACCTACATGGGCTAAAAAAAAATATAAAATAATAACATGTTCTGTCCCTTCTCTGATGACATCATGGAATAAAATAAAAAACTCTCCTTGACCCTGACCCCGAGTATGTGGGTTGTTAATTTTGTGCAGACTGCTCATGGTCTCACAGCTCATGAGAACTCAACCCGAATCTTCCATTCCTTGGATCAATCAGCACAGCAGCAAGGTTTGGTACTTAGCTCCCCAAACCCAGATTTTCACAGCCCCATCCAGCAAAAAAAGCCTGGAAAACACAAATTTTATTAATCTTTCCGAGCTTATTTTTATAGCAATAATAAAAATGTATTATCATTTATTAATTACCGTGAATTATAGAATATGTGACTATTTTTCCTCAACAATAGCATTATGTTTATGCTCCAAAACATTCACCCAGGTGGGCAGAAACCAATCAGCCTCAGAAATGAATACATTTTAATTAATAATATGAATAAAGATCTTTTTCCTTTCTGCGCTCTGAAGACACCACTGTTTACCCCCAGACAGAGATGTGAGACAGAATTGCTCTGGGAGTCACATGGGGTAAATGCACAAAGAGGTTTTGAGCCAAGTTAAAGCAGGGATTAAAGAGAAAACTGAATAAAGTTGTGAACCACAACCCCCAGATAACACAGGAGGACAAAACAGGGTGCAACACCAAGGCATTCCTAATCATTTAAATTGTTAAAAAGAAAGGAAAATCTGAGGGAAAAAAAAAAAATAATGTCAACAAAATCTTGCATTTCTGTAGCAGAAAATCCAAAGTACTTCAGTGATGCTTCTGCAGGTTATGATCCCAATATTCCCAGTGGAATGATCATCACCACTGCAGCTTGGAAAAAGCAACAGGAAGGGGATAAACTTTGTCCAGAGCACAGGGAAACCCAGTTTCAGAGGGAGGCAGTGCCCCAGCTGGATCCCAGTGCTGTCCAGGATGCTGGTCCAGAACGTTCCATCGGTGGCACCCACTGGGCTGGGAGGAGCTGGGAACAGGGTTTGAATTCTCATTGCAGCACGGGGAGTTTGTGGGATTGTAGAGCCTGCCAAAGATCAGCCAGAGCTATCAGGAGTTTGGTAGGAAGGAAATTTCTCTGAAATACAATTATCACCTCTGTGCTGTCCCATTAAAGCAAGGGACAACTGTGGTGGCTGTTTGATACTGGATCTTCTAACACAGATTTTGCTTTTTCTCTGTCTTTAATGAGCACACTGGACTTGCTGAGACTTCCCAAAACACAGGATTTTGGTATTTTTTGGTGTATGGCTGGCATTTTTGGTATATTATTTTGGCTTTTTCTGGTGTATAGTTTTGGCAAAACTTTCACCTTTTTTATGCTGCTGTCACTTGTCCCTCACAGCTGCATCATAAAACAAATTCCTGGCCATTCCTTACACTAAAATTCATGCTAAGAGTAACTTGAAGAGCTTAATTATTAATTAAATGAACTTCCTTTAGGCTGTAATAATAGACCAGCATTACTAGAAAGAGTACTTAAATTTACATTTATGGCACTTTACTGAAACCATTTGCTTCCCTCGAGACAATTCTTCTTTCTTCCATCCCATCAGTCTCATGGCCCAGTACAGGGCATCAAACCTGTCATTATCAGTCTTGGTCTGATTGATATGGAAGATTTAGGGAATATTTGGTGTTCCCAGGGATCTAATAGCAGTAAGCATGCAGCTGTCACCCAAAACTAAGGGAATTTGTGCCACAGGGCAGGTAGGAAATGGGTTACAGTGGTCAGTGAAAATATACCAAACTGCTCACCCACATCCAATGCCCACAAAGGCTTCTGGGATTCTGGACAGACAGATAAATCAAATCTGTGGAGGAGGTCGACAACCATCAGACATAAATAAAATAATAAAAATATGCAATAAACCACCTGGGAATCAATAAATATCCCAGGAACTAATCTCATTTCCTGGCAGTCTTTTGGTGACTCTCAGAAACAGCTCCTGGTGGCAAAGGGATGGTGCCAACTCAGCCTGAATTCCCATATGGACAATTCAGACAGGGAGAATAGGAAGCATCTTAGAAGTCCATTCAATTTTCCAATGGAAAATCTTTGCAGTGCCTCCACAAGAGCACTAAAGGAGCATGTGCAGATTCCTTTGAGGACAATTTCCCCCGGGACATGGCAGTGAACCCACCCAGGGCTGGTTTTCTTTCTTCACATTCCTTCATTTTCCCCATAGGAAGTCTAATTACAGATAAAAGCTGAAAACATGCACCACAGCCATGTTCCCCTCTTTCCTGCTACACAGCAGGGCTTGTTCTCTGCTGCTTTACTGGGATTTTATGGGGCACCCTGGTGACTCTTTAACACACCCTGTTTGTTATCCCTGTCCCCGAGCCACAGGTTATAAATAAAACCAGGTGGGACCTGCAGTACCTAACTTTGTTACACAAAGCATTTGCACAGAAAGCCTGGGCTTGGGATCCTAGTGAAGGCTTAAATCATGGAATCCCAGAATGGTTTGGGTTGAAGGTTAAAGCCCATCCCATTCCATGGGCAGGGACACCTTCCACTATCCCAGGGTGATCCAAGCCCTGACCAGCCTGGCCTTGGACACTCTCAGGGAACCTGTGCCAGGGCTTCACCACTCCCTGAGTGAAGATGGACTTTTTAAAGGCATAAGAGATGGTGTTTCATCATGTTCTAGCACAAATATCTCTGTATCAAATATGTTGCTCATAATTTTTCAGACAAACCACAATGTCACTGAGCAATAAACGAACATTCCAGGTCAAGGGTCTTACACGAAATTTGCACAGGCATTTCTGTTTGTGTGACCTTCCCTCTAAATATCCCTGCCGTGCTTGGAATATTTTGGTTGCTTCCATAGAGGAAACGGGAGAAAAGCTGCAGGAAATGAAGCCCTGTGTTTCTCCAGGGAGCAGTTGGGCTCAGAGGGGCTGCCTTGATCCGAGCAGCTTACACCGTATCAGCCCCATCCTGCAGGACCGTGTCAGGGGGTGGCGAGGAAGAAGTGATTTATATTTGTGCCTCAGACATCCTAATTCCCTCATGCACAGTTTCAATGGAGAGAGACACCAAGAGCTTTAGAAATGTGTGGCTAATTATACATCTCATCAAATGCTCAACACTTAAACTCGTGATGAGCACAAAGCACTTGTCTGCTCTGCCACCTATCCCCTTCCTGGGATGTCCTTTTTAATGGTCTCTTATGTAAAGAGAGTTGGCTGCTTAAATATTTGAAGTCTGCCAGTTTAAAAGATTTAAAGTATTTTTAAAATGCAGAATAGATTTGGGTTTTGTGCGCTCTTATCGTTCAAGAAAAACCTTCACTGATACTTTTTTTTTAATTAAAAAAATCCCTTTGGGCTGTGAATGCCAAGTTTTAGCCTGGAGGGAATTTTTTATTGAAGATATAAACCCCTGGAAATCAGGGGATGTACACATCTACCACCGAGCCTGATAAACCCTTGACTGTGACACTGCTACTGAGGGCTGCTATAATATCTGATGACAAAACTGACAGATTACTTCAGATGAGAATGTGGAACCCTTTTTGTTTTTAACTTGACCCTGAAGACATGTCATAACATTTGTAATATCTGCAATAAAGTGTCAACTATACTGCTCTAAGACTGCTGGAGCTTGGAGTTAAGCATTCAGTTTAGTGCTCCTACAGCTTTCAATTTCAAATAAAAAAAGACTCTTAATTTCCTTTTGGACAGTCCAAGCCCAGTAGAACTGCACTAATTTGTCTTGGCAAATATGGAGCGGTAGTGGGGAATGTGACTGCTGGAAAGGAAATCCAGAGGAACAGAACGAAATAAAATAAACCTATCAATCGTCTCCACAGAAATTGGGGATTTACAGTTCAGCAGGAACAATCTTAAGAGGGAATGGAAATAAAAGAAGTGTCAATGACCACCCCAGTGGCAGGGCTGGCTGGATTTCAGTCTAACATTTCACCGTGACCCTCCAGCTGCACAAGGTTCAAGTGTTTTGAGGCTGTTTGCAGGGGAATAAAAACGTCAATGGTATCTCCCATCCCATCTAGTCAGATGTGATGCTTTGGTTGTTCAGTTAGGGAGAGGAACCCCCTGGGTGGGTCTCCCCAACCCTGTTAGCTCTCTTGATTTGGCCTGCTCTTGAACCACGTTGGGACCAGAGCATCATTAGGGTTTGAAAAGACCCCTGAGGTCGTAGAGCCTCACCATAAAGGATGGCCATAAAAAGCCTCATCTTGCCATGGATGGCACATCTCCTTGCCTCAGAGACTGCATTTCTAAAGGTGCTCTGGAACAGACAATCCCCACTTCTCTGATAATCTGGTCCCAAAATTAATAGCTTGATATAAAAGTAAGCACCAGGCACAAGGCTGTGAAAGACAATATTTTGCTGCCACTAACAAGGGCTGATTTCTTTGTCTAAGTGTACAATATAGTCAAACTAAGCTTTATTTCCCAAGAGACGAGATACTTCATTTATCGTGTAACTTCCTCAGACTTTATATTCTTGTGTGTTTCAGGACTTCAGTAGTTGCCTTCTAGTAATATTTCAGCTTTTAAGCTGTTTTCTTGCCTCACTGAACTCACATAAGATACATCTGAAAGCTTTAGTACAAATTTACTTCGAATAAAGTCTTCAATTCATTTTCATGGCACCAAAAAGACAGCTTTAATAACTGCAATGACAAATAAACTGGAAATCATTCCAGGCCTTTTCACTTAACTGACAAGTAGAACGCTCTCATAATGAGCCGCAGGTTTTACGTTTTCTCTTTGACCATAATAGCTTCATTTAAGAGCGTCAGACCCTGACACTTCATCATTTATCTACATTATTTCTCATCTTCTTTCAAATAAATTATGGAATACTAGACTGAGCACATAAAAACAAAGTGACTTGTTATCTGTAAACAGCAAGATAAATTGTCCAGAAGTTCCTCATTTAGTTCCTTTTAAATTTAAGGGCAAGTTATTGGATGTACCTTTTTTTTCCCCCCCATCCCAATTTTTTGCATTTTTTTACAGCCATCTTATTCTGTTGCCAGTGGCCTTTGTGCAGCCATCCAAAGCCTGATGATAGTGCAAAAGGCATAAAATAATTCCATTATCCCAAGGTTGGACAGGGTAGTGCAGAAAAGAAAAAAAAAATATAAAAATATTGAAAAGAAAAAACCCAAATAAACAACATCCATGGATATTTCTCTCCATCTGCAAAACTCCTCGTCCGTAATACATCCTGTCACCCTGGCAAATGTGACACATCCAAAGTAATGAACAGTGGGGCTGTGACTGTGCTCGCCCCCAGAAGGAGCTGATGTTTCCCGCCAGCCAAGCCCCCCTTCCCGCCTGGAATACATTAATTCCTGGCTCCGAGCGCCGCGCAACGCTCCGAGCTCACGTTTCCTTTATTTCCCAGCCACACCGTCCTGAACACAACTGGCAACCTTGCTTTTGTGTTTTAATTAGGGCTGACAGATGAAATCAAGAGAGGTTCGGTTTAAGGACACCCCGTGTGTCCCCAGCGCGCCTCTCCCTGTGGAAATCACATTTTCCCGATATTCCGGGGTGTGGAGACCTCCCGGAGCCCCAGCTGAGTCCTCAGCTGGAATTTGTGAAGCCACACCAGTGGCAAACAGCCCTCAGCACATTTAACCCTGCCGGGGGGGGGAGATCTTTGTGAGGACACTGGGACTATTTGTTGGAGGCCCTGCTCACTGAGAATTTTGGGGTTTCTGTGCTGAGGGGCACTGACCCTCAGGAAAGCACTGCATCTGGCCTGAGGCCGTGGAGAAGCTTCCAAAATTAAGTGATGGCACTGGGATTGTGGGTGTGTGGTTTGAATAGAAGTGTGTGATATCACAGGGTGGAAAACTTAGGGTTTATGGTTTTAGAATATAATATAATATATATGAAGCAAGATGGAGGTTTTAGGGCGTAGGCCAGTCCCTCTTTCTCACCTTCTTCTCCATGGGTTTGGGTGGTATTTTGCAATTGGATAGAAAAGTCCACACTGCAGACTATTAGTTCTTGGTTACTGGGTTGAAAATGAAAATTATTTAGGTGTCTCCTCTTAATTGGATAATTTGTGCTTCAAAGGCCTTGGAGAAGCAGATAGAGGCCATTTTTCACTTTGTTAGCTGGAACTCACAGCTGGTGAGGCTGTAACATGGATAAGAATGAATAAACACCTGAGTCCCAACAGGAAACTCCGTCTCTCATGCATTTAATCCCGACTCCAACAAGGAAAAAAGAAGAGAGAACCGTGACAACTATTCCTGGTTTAGGGATGGGGAAATGAAGACAAGCCATGTCTGCAGCAGAATTCCGATGGACAAATCCAACACCCTCAATTCCAGCTGGTTTTAAGCCTCATGTTTCAACACAAAATGAAAGCCAGAAAAGCAAAATGCAGGCAGGAAGGCTTTCACAGACTTGTCCCTTTTTTTACCTTGAAGGATTTCTTTTAACAGTACAAAATAACAGTGGCAATGGATTCCCTGTGTATTCCTCATCCCAAGAGAGACTCTGTCACTCACCACTATCCTTGGGAAGACAACGAACTGGAAAGGGCATGAAAAACTGCAAAGGACACCTCACCCAAGTGATGCAGCTCATTGGACATTGGGTTTTGGTGGCAATTTTAAACATTTTTAAACATTCCCTGGTGTAGAGCCAACATCCCAAGCTTTGGGTGATGCTCGGTTTGGGGACAAACCGGGCAGTGGAATCACAAGGGTTATTAACAGGTGAATAAATTCATTAACAGGTGAATAATTCACACCTGAGTTCCATCAACCCCACAAAGCAGAAAGGCACCTACACACCACTGCCATTCCCACCATGGAGCTGTGGAATTCCAAGTTTCCCAACCCCACAGACATGGCCAGGATTACAGGGAAAAAAAATGGCACGATCGGAGAAGGGTTTTCATAGGACTCCTCAGCACATTTAAGGTCATACCTTGACCTGTTTGAATTTCCAGGTAATTTTCCTTCCAAGCTTTTCCTTTCCCTCTCCAAATCCTGGCACTGTGGGCACCCAGCCATCTTGCAATTCAATCATGTTCTCTGTGCAGAGCAGGCAATAATCAAATAAAGACAAAAATAAGAGTTTAAGCTGAGGTTCCCATCAGCTGCAATTCCATATACATAACATTTTAATTATATCTCATCTCCAGTGTAATAGTTAGAGATGCCATTTGATACAGCTTTTTTTTTATTATTATTTTATTTGAAAAATTAACTCTAACTAAATTAGCAAAAATAAAGTAGTAAAAGTTAATTGGGAATTATCTACTCCAAAATAACTCTTACTGGTAAATGCTTTGTGTGGTTATAAAAGGCTGATAAATATAATTGTATTTATGTTATGAGTATCATGTTTAATTTACTGTACTTGGTTGTTAGACAGCATTTTATGCAGGCCTCCTAAGTGAGCTTCAGATTATTGCTTGTATTGCTTTTAAAACAAAAAAATCACCATCAGATGCAGCACAAGGGAAACGTCCAGATTTGAAACAAGGTGGTGATGAGTTGTCCAGAGAAATATTTGGGACGAGCTGCATCTGCCTGAGCTAAAAATCAGAGTGTTTAGGATGGGTATGCTCAGTGCCCTGACACAGCCCATGGTTTAGGGACTGGGATGATTTTTGAGATCCATGGGCAATTACAGCCCAGTGCACGACAAGAGGGTGATCTTGCTCCTGGCACTGCTGGAAAAACGGAGAATTTCTCTTTTTTTAAACACTTATTCTTCAGTTAATGCGATTTGGGTCAGATGTTTTTGCATTCCAGAATGCACAAGTCAAGGCAGCCGTTTATTTTGTGGGTTTCTTGGTTTGCTCTGGTTTAAGAGCAGACTTGAGACTGTGCCACTTTTCTGTTGCTGTTATTAAAAATTATCCCCAAAAAGCCCTGGTAAATTTGGAAAGACTGAAAATCTGTACCTAGTCTGTACTTTTTCATACCATTTGCACTGAAAATCTGTATATACTCTTTCATACCATTTAAAATAAAGAGAAACCCTAAAAAGAAGGTAGAATTTCTCTTTAATAAAGTTAAGACTTTAAAAAAAGACAAGATTGGACAAAATGCTACTGATCTCTGAAAAAATAAAAGTGAAATCCAGGCCCTGATCTCTTTGGAGCAAATCAGTCCCAATCTCAACACTTAGTGACATCCTCAAAGTAGATGAATAAAGAGGCAAATATGTGCTGAATTTTGTCACAATCTTAAGATTTTCCCATTATTTTTCTCACTTCTGAATAAATATCTTTGAATGTAGAGTGCTGGCAATACCCAGAGAGCATGAAACTCTCTAGTTCCCATCATCGATGTGTGACATATGGAATGGATAAAGTTGCTTAATTCTTTGGGAGAAATGTCACAGGGCACCACACTTTGCACTCCCCTCTTGGTCACCATTTACTGTATCCTCTTTTTGGACAAATTTCTCAAGTATCCTTGCAACACTAAAAAAATAAACCCTCTCAAAAATCAGCAACATTATAAAAATAATTGCTATTGAATGTTCAGATTTCCTTTTAAACCACTGCAGCTCACGAGGCAGCTGAAAATCTGAGATCCTCATGCAATTACAGCAGTGGGGCCAGAACACAAGCTCTACAGAATGAATATTGAAAATTCCAAAGCACATGTGGATCTGGAAGATTTTAGGCAAAGAATCCAACCAAAAACCCTCTCTTTGGAGCAAAGTGCTTGCCAGCAATGACTTTTTTACTCTGGAATACCAGAAAATCACCATATATTTTTAATTAAAGAGAGTTTTTCTCTTCAACTCCCCCATATCTCCTCCAGCTTGGCCTGGTTTCTGTTATTTCTGTTCTGGATGCATGGCTGCAAGATTTATTGTATCAGATTAAAAGTAAAGGCTATTAATGTCAGATTCCATAGGGATTCTTCGTTAAGGCTTCTTGGTTTTACTTTATTTATGAATTATCATCTTGAGGCTTGTAAAAAGGGCTTTCCCCCCACTTATTCCTATGACATTGTAATTTATATTGTTGGTAGTTCCATAGGAGAATTCAATTAAGAATTACAATTTGTTTCCTTATAACAGCAGCTAAACAGGGGCTGTGTCTCTACACGCAGGCTATTAACAGATTTTACACTGTTAGAGTGACAGAAAAATAATATATTGTGCACCAAAACCTTAAAAAAAAAAAAAAACAGTTCAGTCATTTAGTTTGGGTGGACACAAATGTGACTGTGCACTTTGCATGATATTTACCCACCTACCTACCCCAGGAGAAGAATCTTGTACTGAGATTTTTAACTGCTCTAAAGGAAAGACAGAAAAAGTTCTCTTGCATTCATCTCCCTCTGCTCTCATTTGAGGTGACCTGCTTGGATATTGGGAAGGAATTCTTCCCTGTGAGAGTGGGGAGGAGCTGGAATGGAATTCCCAGAGCAGCTGTGGCTGCCCCTGGATCCCTGGCAGTGCCCAAGGCCAGGCTGGACAGGGCTTGGAGCAGCCTGGGACAGTGGAAGGTGTCCCTGCCATGGCAGGGGTGGCACTGGATGGGCTTTGAGGTCCCTTCCAAACCAAACCATTCCACAATTCTATCAAGTCTTAAGTCTTGTAATGTCATTTTCCTGTAGCTTGGCTTCACAAACACTGCTTATGTTCCCTTGACTTTCTGCACCAGCAACCCTGAGATATTTCATGGCATAAAATTACTCTTTGATACAAACTAAGGGGATAATAATTAACCAAGAGCAAAAATTCCAGGGGTGGAAAGCACTCGGGAAAAGAATAAGGGAGCTCTTTCCCCAGCCAGTCCTGTCCCCCAGTTCAGTGCCCCAGTGCAAGGCTGTAACATCACAGGTCCCAGCAAAGGCCAGTGAACCCAGAAATTACAGGCACATCTGCTCCAGATGTTTGTCTTGCATTGTGCATCAGCATTTTTTACAATAGCCTGCAAAAGTTTACATTCCTCCTCTACAGCAGGTTGGTTATTATTCTTATTATTTCTGGTGAAATTAATGTTCATTAAAGGGATTAGATGACAGCTGTAAAGATGGAGAGTCTTCATTTATTGCCAGACAATTGATATTGCAACAGCAACAGCAGAGCAGGTTTTTCTCTATGCTGTGCACATCTGCACAAAATCATGGAATCCTCAGTGTGGGAAGTTTTTCTGGACATGGTTGGACACCCCAAGGAGCTCTGGAATGGTCAAACCAATCCATGGCTTTACTCAGGGACTGGTGAGGGCACAAATAAATCTTGTCTGACACGGAACACACAGAAAAGAACATCCTGATCACCCAAGTTCTGCAGTAAACCCAGCGATTTTAAGAGAAAATTATGGTTTTATAAGGCTTTAAGGTCATTTGGAAACACAGCATTTTATAGAATCACAGAATCATTTGGGTTGGAAAAGCCCTCCAGGATCATCGAGTCCAACCTGCCACTGGTCCCCACCTTGTCCCCAGCCCAGAGCACTGAGTGCCCATCCAGGCATTCCTTGGACACCTCCAGGGCTGGGGACTCCAAACCTCCCTGGGCAGCACATTCCTGTGTTTGACAACGCTTTCAGTGGAGAAATTCCTCCTGATGTCCAAGCTGGACCTCCCCTTGTGCAGCTTGAGGTACAAACCCTCTTTTCCTGTCACTGCCTGCCTGGGAGAAGAGTCCAACCCCCACCTTCCTACAACAAACATTTGCCATAAAATTCACAAACCTGCTCTCACACGCAAAAAAAAAAAAAAAAAATACACTGATTTTTCTCTGTTTTGACACAAAGGTGCCTCAGACACGGGAATAAGGCAGTGAAAAATAAAGCCATTGAGTCACGATGAGCTTGGCAAGGTAAGCGAGCATCAGTTTCCTTTTCCCTTTTAAAGCTGTCACATTTCTCCTGCTCCCTGTGTTTTTAGCAGTGAAGGATCCCTGTGTTTCCCCGAGACAAAGGGTGGGCTCGGAAACTCTGTCTTCTGAAGTGATGAGTTAAAGAACACCGCAGGAGTACTTGCCAAATCATACCACCATTATTAATTCAGGCATGATGAAAGTGTTCATTTTAGCTATAATCATGTAATTCATCAAAATACTACTAGAGCATATCATTGGGAACTATTACACTGATAGAGCACCTTATTGCACCTTCCCCGAAAGCAGGAAATGTAGTTTTTGATGCTTATCTGCTGAAAAGCAATTCAGTTTGGGATTTTGGAAGTGCTATCTTATGGTACAATAAAAAAAAAAAGACGTTTCAAACATATTTTCTTGTACTTGTGTGATGTTGTTATTATGTTTCAGGGTGATTATCTTCAACGATGAAGTTTAAAAATGGTGCAGCACTGAAATGTTGCATTTACCCAGCGCTGAAGGAGCGATTGGGTTATGAATATACAATATATGAAATTTAAATGTAGATTTTCGACCTGCCCACTTTTGAAATAAC
The DNA here is from genome assembly GCA_013398275.1 of Promerops cafer. Classification (NCBI taxonomy): domain Eukaryota; kingdom Metazoa; phylum Chordata; class Aves; order Passeriformes; family Nectariniidae; genus Promerops; species Promerops cafer. The sequence goes on along the minus strand of VZSE01009345.1, from coordinate 89,068 downwards.
CTCACAGGCCAGAATCTGGCTGCCACAACCTTTCCAAACGAGGGAGGAGGCTGGAGTTTTTTCAATTACAATACTTGTAAAAAAGCTGTATCCCGTGATAATTCTCAGGATGTTCAAAGGAACAGGAATGACTTGGGCTCCGAGGGAATGGCAGATCCTGATCCCATCACGACTGCCCTCATGCTCTGCCTGACTCCTGCTCGCCACACACTTCCCTGAGCAAGTTGGAATTACAGGGGAAAAAAAATAAATGATGGACAGAAATGTGAGATTCAGTTGATTCCCTTCCTGGGTAAGCCATGGCTGCTGCAGCTGTGCTGACTGAGGCACCTGAGAGAGCAAAGAACAAAAAGTTGTTAATTGTCCACGTCAGGAAAGCTCCACTATTGCAAACAGCAAAGCAAAAAGTTACCCATTCCCAGCCCAAACCACAGAAAAGCAGAAGGGGACACGTTTGGGAGAGCTGGAATTGAGCTCAGAACTCCTCCTTCTGTCTCTGCCCTCCTCCATCCCCCAGCACGGGCACCAGCTGGAATTTGGGGAGTGGAGGTGCAGGAATGACCGTGCACAGGCACACACACACCTGCAGCACCATGTGGACATCCCCTCTTGCCCTACACAAATTAGCTGCCAACCTCTCAAAGTTCAGCCCATCATTATTCATCAAATGTCTTCTAATCCACAGCAAAACACCCTTGGCAAAGGAATAAGAGGCAAATTCAAAACTAACAGCTCTTACAAACAGAACCCTCCCTTGGGGACTTGACAAATTTTTCTGGATATTACCCCCTGAACTATGGCAGGCTTTTATTCTTGAAACATCAAACCACAAACTCTTTTCCTTCAGGAAAAAAAAAAAAGGGGTCTCAAGTCAGTTGCAGAGGGCAGAAATACGTAAAAACTCTCCAAAGATGATGATGAATACAAGTATTAATAGAATGAATGAACAATGAAGATAATTCTAATATTATTAGAATATAAATTAAGCCTCTATATCTGGAAATCAGAAGCACAGTTACACATCCAGCTCCTATTTTTTCTCTTGGTGTGGGGATTTTGATTTGTCTTTTAGTACCTAAATCTGCTCCTACACTAAATGGATGAGTATTTTAACTCCAATAGAAGAAGAGAATATGAGCTTGGAGGTCTTTTCCATCACCTTAACAATTCCATTTGACCACAGTGTACAGGTCTCCTCCACAGAACCTTCAGAATAATTTCATTTATTACAGATGTTTATGAAGCAGCCCAGTTTTACATTAAAGCTGAAGAAACAGTAAATTATTTTTGGAAGCAATGTTTTATGTTGAATATTAAAGTAAGCTAATAACATTTACCATTCTATTCAGTAATTATTTGAGAGTAATTAGAAGCTAATAGCTACCAGTTTGTAGCTATTAAGTCTCTTCAGCATTCCAACTTGGCTTTTATGTGATCTTTTTGTTTATTTTCATTGTAATTGTCTCTGCAGACGCCTCCATGCAAACACAGCCCCCTTCTCCTCCACTCCTTCAAGAACTCCAAATCCAGGGAAATTAGTTGGCCACAGAAAAAAAAAAAAATATTTCCCCTTCAAGGAAGCTCTTTCAATTCTCCAGCTGCAAAAGTGATTAAATTTAAGCATATGCCTAATTATATGAAGTGATTTACTGGGATGAGCAGGAGTGTAAGGTACAGCCACACACACCTGGCTCCCCCAGGTTTTTATGTCTCATGGAAAAAGGGACTAAAGCTTCTTTTGTCCCATTTTCCAGTAAGACATGGTTGTTCCATTGCTGGAGCAATCCCACACCAGGAGGATGAAGCAATTTCCCAGCAATGTGGAGGTTTTCACATGATTCCCTTTGAGCAAGTAAGACATGGGGGCCAGAAATTAGAGTTAGAATATAATTTCGGATTTAAGATAACTGTTTTAGACAAAGGATACAAGTTCCTAAATGCTGCAGTGGATCCAAGATTTTACCCAGCTCTAGGAGCTGTTGTCCACCTGCAGGTGTGGCAGCACAGCTGGAGTGGCACATCTGAGCTTGGGACAAAGGAGCTTTGCAGCCCAGGTGAGCCCCAGCCTGGCCCAGCTTCACAGACACATCCATGAGGGACCAGCTGGGCAGCAAAAAATTACATCATAAATGAATAATCACTAATTTCATGATTAAAAAAAAAACCTTTACGTGTCAAACAGCAAAATTCCCATAAAGCAAGATATAAAGCCAGGCCTAAATTAATTACACGTGGAATCAGAGAGTGGGTTGGGATGGAAGAGACCTTAAAGCCCACCCCATTCCATGGGCAGGGACACCTCCCACTGGCCCAGGCTGCTCCAAGCCCTGTCCAGCCTGGCCTGGGACTCTTCCAGGGATCCAGGGGCAGCCACAGCTGCTCTGGGAATTCCATCCCAGCCAGGAATTCCCAATTCCCAATATCCCATCCATCCCTGCCCTCTGGCAGTGGGAGCCATTCCCTGGGTCCTGTCCCTCCATCCCTTGTCCCCAGTCCCTCTCCAGCTCTCCTGGAGCCCCTTCAGGCCCTGCCAGGGGCTCTGAGCTCTCCCTGGAGCCTTCTCTTCTCCAGGTGAGCCCCCCCAGCTCTCCCAGCCTGGCTCCAGAGGGCTCCAGAGCCCTCAGAGCTTCGCCAGAGCCCTCAGAGCTTCTCCAGAGCCCTCAGAGCTTCGNCTCCAGAGGGGCTCCAGCCCTCAGAGCTTCTCCAGGGCCTCCTGTGGATTCACTCCAGCAGTTCCCTGTCCTTTTTCTGGGGGGCCAGAGTGGGACTCTGCTCCAGGTGGGGCCACCGAGTGGACCCGGCTCCGAATCCAAAGTGTCCTACACTGCACATCTCCCACAAGTCAAAGCAAACCCTAAAACTCGAGGATTTGGCGCCAGGTACCCTACTGACATTTTTAATCAGGAAATTTTCATTCCATTCAAGGAAAAATCCCAGAAAAAAAAATAAAAAACAGCAGAAAAAGCGGAAGCGACCACATTTACAAAACTAAGAGAAAGGCCAATATTTAGCTCCAAAAATCTGTTTTGTTGCACTGAACCTTTGGAGGGAAAATCTCTGCTGTGCTTCCCAAGCTTCTCCACATCTGTATCTGGGAAAGGAGCCTCAGGAAACAGAGCTGCTCCTTCAGTCATCAGAAAGTGCTCTGGATAAAAAGCCCAAATCATGAAAAATAATCAAATCAGGTGTGACAAGAGTGACCCCAAAGGTTCACTGCAGTGAGAGGGACAGGGGACAGCAGCTTGTGGGCCACTCCTCACCCTCCTAACGCTGGAACCCACCAGCAAAGTGACAGGAGTAACCATGGTTAATTTAACTACTCCTCAACTTTATCACTAGGCTACATTTTGCTGTAAAATAAGCTCACTTGTGGTGTTTTTTATTTTTTTTTTAATCATTATCTAAGCTCATAAGCAATATTTCTGAAAGAAGAGACTGGTAGATATAACAAAATAATGATGAAAATCTCATTTGCTTAATAAAATTCTTTTGATTTTAAATCAAAAATGATCTCCATCCATTTGAACTTTAACTACCTAATTTTGTCTTGCATTTCAGATAACACACAGTAAATGCAATTTGTCATCATAAACATATTATTATTTAATCATATGAAACTTTTGGTTTATCTTGAGAAAATATTTATGGTAGTTTTAATACACAGGATCCATTCTTGACAGAAATGATGAAACAGATTTATCACCCTTGACAAATTATATTGCAAAACGTCCTCTCCTGACTGCTTACAACAAGAATATTAACAACACACACAACTGGAAAACCACCTGTGATCCTCATTTTTTTAGGCTCAAATCCCCTTCAATGGACACTCCACAGTACTTGGAATGTGAGTTACTTAGAAGAGTAATTCTGTGAGTGACTGAAACCTGTAGCCCTTTAAATCAAACTAAGCAGTGTTTTATTAAAGTGCCCAGCAAATCAATCTAAATCCAGGGATAATAAAGCCCTAATCAGGTGGTAGAAAAAATAATAGGTTGTCATGCATGAGGAAAAATAGGCAATCATGGAATGTTTTCTTTAATTAGGTTGTGTAAAGTGGAAGGACTGAGTAGGAACTGGCAAGACATTCATCATGAGCAAGGTGGGAAATTATTGAGATTACTGAGGAAGGAGAATTGAGTGTGAAATGCTAAGATTTGACTGGACAGAAAATTAAAACTGGTTTGCTGCTCGTGTCACTTGCTCTTGGCAACTCCTTGGCAGGTATGGCTTTTCCAAGGAGGGGGAATCCTGAGACTTCTGCAGTTTAAAGACCCCAAATAACTCCTTCTAACTTTTAATGGCATTCAAATGTGCAGGTTCTGCCTGTGCCTCCCAGAGACACCGAGTGGAAATTCATGTCCAGGGAGTTTTAGATGGAAAAATCATGTGGATGCAACGGCTACTCCAAAGTAAAGTGGTTATTCCTATCCCAGGTCATCCAGACATTGTCATGTACTGGAGCCACTTTAAAAATCACAAACACCATTTGAGAGATTATTTAGGCAGGCAGTGGAATTTCCTAAGTTAAGGAAAATGTCTTAGCCCATTAAATAACTATTATCATTATTGCTATTACAAAATTGTTTCTGAGCTATCCAGTGCTGAATTCACAACTGTCATGCATAAAAATATCAATAGCATTAAGGCAAAATTATAAATATCCTGGAAAAAAATATCCTGGAGCCTTCTAGAGATTTCTAATTAAGGAATTTATAATGCACTTTAATTTAGGCACTACTTTTAATACCTCTCCTAAGTTTTAGGCAGTAGAGGATACACAGAGAATTCCTGACTTCTTCCCAGCTGTGACAATTTTTCTATATCACCAAGACACGGTGTCTCTGTCCTCTCTCATTTCATTAAGAAAATTATCATTTTGGAATTCCTTATTTATAAATGTTATAAAAACAGGTTTGGTTTTTTTCATTATTGGCTTATGAGGGAGAGAACCTTGACTCTTGCTGCTCCCTTCTCTCACCGTTATGTTTGGCAGTGGTTCTATACCATAAATGCAGAGAAAATTCCTAAACATCTTTAATTCTGACCTTACCAACAAAAACTGCTCCTAAAATCACTACAAGAGCAGGAATAATTTTAAACTTAATCTAACTTCAAATCTATCTTCTTTTAGGCAGAGTTTCTCTTTCATGAAAATTGCATCACTGTCTAAGACCTCCAAACATTTTGCTCAACTGGGATCTCACCATTTCCTTGTAAAAACTGCTGCTGAGCTGTACCCACGAAGGAATTACACTCCACAGATTTTCTTGGAGTGGTGGCAACTGGAAGCTCCTCAGTAAAAGGCAACAGAGATGTTCTCACACTTTGGAGCCAGCAACTCCAGAAAAACAAACACGGGAGCAGAGCAGGAACTGACAAATCAAAATCTGACATTATTGGCAGATCTGCACACAAACTTTGTTCGGAGAAAGTCTTCAGGGAAACAACTAAGTCTGAGCTTAAAACGTGGGATTGTTCCTCTCCAAACGAGTGTTCTGTGTTATTCCACAGGAGCACTAAGATGGTGGGATAATCGACAAATGGAGCTGTTTTCCCTTCTCTGTTATTTTAAGAGTAAATAAAAACGCTTCATCGAACAATTTTCACATCAAAAAGGAGTTTGAAGATCATTCTCCCCTTATTAGCTGGCCTGACCTCGGGAGTGGCATTGAGGATTTTCCTGGGAGGCTGCTCGGCTGGGCGAGGATGTGAGAGACCGCCCGGTTCGCGATCGCGGCGCCACGGAACCGTCGCGGTTGGAACCGACCTTCGGGATCACCGGCTCCAAGCCACTGCCACCTCCAGCCCACCCCTCCCACAAATCACTTGTCACCAACTTTGATCTACCTTGTTTCAGGTGGTTTCCCCCCCTCTGTCTATTATTTCTGCCAAGAGACCCGTGAAAATTAAATACAGCCCCCATCCCTGCTCGAGTGACCCAGCGCTCCATCATCCCGCAGCGTAATGGCAATAAATCATTTCAACTTTAATCTATTGTTATTGATGAACGTACAATTATTTGTCATCTAATATGCTGAAAATGATGACCAAAGAAATAGATCAACTTTTTTTTTCTTCTCCCAAGTACGGCATTGATGGATTGTATCCCTAAACTGTTATTACACTTATAATGTACTCCTCTGCTATGACAGCACAGCTAGTTTTTTAATCATTCCATAGTAATCAACTTAAGACAACACAGCAAGACTCATAACTCATGTTCTTTTCACTTTTGGCAGTGATGGGAAATGAAAATGTTTTTATTCTTTTGAAATAATTCTTACCTGACTAGGCTGAAGATTGGTTTAAATTTGTAAATAAATGGTTGTTTATTGAGCTGGAACTGAAAAGTGACACATTAAAATGCCCGTTTCTGAAGAAAAAATAATAATTTAGGCCTGAGTGGAGCTAGAGTTGGTTAAAGAAATACTTTGTTTTTCTTTTAACTGGTTCAGTGCTAACTAAAATCTCACGTACTGGTTAAGTGATACAAGCAAGGCTCTAATTTTCATATTTAGGAGCAGAGTTAGTCTGCAAACACAGACTGGCTCAGGAAAGAAATCTCAGGGTGCATTTTCCAAAACTCCCTTTGAAAATCTGTGGGCTTGGGAGCCACTTTGCACTTTCAGTAACAACCCAGAGGTAGGACACGATCTAGAAATTGTCATCAACTTAAGTCTGGCAGATTGACTGGAACTTGTAAAAATCTCCTGGAAGAGGAAAACCTCAGTCATTCCTCCAGGGATTGTAAGGATGGAAAGATCAGATGCTGCTTTCTAGGAGTCACCTTGCTTCTGCAAAATGCATGCAATACACAAGAGGAGAAAATACTTCAGGAAAATCTGTCTTGATTTTAAAAAAATGGTCCAGAAAAATCTGGCTTTGCAACCCTACCAAAAAACATACACTAATAACAACAAAAAATTTAAAATAAACCAATGGTGNATTATGCATATATTATATATAAATATAATGGGATTAGTCCCATTAAATGGACTAATAAGAACTTTTTGAACTATTTTATTGCCCAACAGCCTTTGCACTGCTCCCAGCATCTTCCCCTCACTTCACATTTATCTCCATATATTTTTATCTAATTCTGTGGTATTCTTCAACCCATTTGCAGCACCATATCCTTTGCTGAGCTAAATCCAGTCTCCTTCCTTGCTTCTACTGTGGCTCCAAGGTTTGTCCCTCCCCACTTGGGCACTGGTGGCTGCTGGTTTGGGAGTGCCCTGGCCCTCCGTGGGCTCCCAGGGATGCCCTCCTCAGCCACACAGGATTTGTTTCCCAAAGCAAGAATTTGGCAATGAAATCACTTTTGCCTTGAAATCCCTTTCCTCTTAGGGCTTTTGCCCCACGGCCATTTAGGAAGAAATGAAACCATATCCAAATTTTCCTGACAACAATTATGACCAACCATTTCCTCATCCAGGGAGATTTTTCTTTTTCATTGCCATGAACACAACTTCAGTAAAAGACCCAGAAACGATGGATTAGGGCTGGATGTTCAAAAAGGACACTCCACTGACGAAGGAGAAGGGACCAAAAGCCCACCTGGTCCCACCTCACCATGGGCAGGGGCACCTTCCACCAGACCTGGCTGCTCCAACCTTGCCTCGCACCCCTGCCAAGGCCTCACCACACACAGCCAACAATTTCTTCACAATATCTGATCTAAACCCACCCTCCTGCAGCTCAAAGCTGTTCCTCCTTGGACTGTCCCTCCATCCCTTGTCCCCAGTCCCTCTCCAGCTCTCCTGGAGCCCCTTTAGGCCCTGCAAGGGGCTCTGAGGTCTACCTGGAGCTTTCTCTTGCCTTCTTTTATAACACCTAAGAAAACTACTGCCCCACAAAACCAACCCTTGCTCCATCCCTGGATAACTCGTAAAGGAAATTTTGCTAGGACCAATCCTCCAAAGAAACTGGGATTTAAGCACTGCTCTGACCATGAGCACTCCTTTACAGCCTTTAAGAAATGTTAACCTTTCCAAGTGCCCTACCCAGAGCTGGTCAACCCCCAGGTGGAAAAGAAATGGGAGTGAAAATGCTGCTGTAAGCCATGAGAAATACAGATTCCCAGCTTTACTAAGGCTCCACAAATCACTCCCAGGTCACAGAGGTCAGCTCTGGCTTGGATCCTGATCCATCCCACTTGGTGCTGGCTGGAATGGGCCCTGTCTGACACCCAAAGAGCTGGGGACAAGCAAGGAAATGGCTCTAAAAACAGCCCAAATCCCTCTGTCCTGGAATACAGGAAAGTCAGCAGTGGAGAGCTTATCTGCCACCCTAAAAGATCCATCATTACCACATCATCCCCCAAAAAAGCCTTCTTTTACATGCCTACTCTTTCAAGAGTTGTTCAAACCGATCGAGTTTTGTTCTGATAATCAGTATGTGGTAGAACCACCACACGCAATGTAATTTTTAAAAATGAGAGGAGGGATTTGGAGCAAGCACAGGAAAGTTGTTTGAAATCACTTTGTGCTCTGCCTCCATCAGGAAGCCCAGGCACGGATTCCAGAGTGCACATTAATCGCTCCCGAAGACGGACGCGGTACGGAGACAGGACTGGAGTGGCAGGGTTTGCCTCTGGTTCTGCAAAAGGTCAAGACATCTTAAAATTATTTCATGGGGAATGTAGAGCAACACTTGCCACGCACACAGGAGAGCTGCAGGCAGCCAGTCCGAGCTCTGGGTGACTCCAGCCTCACAGGAGGCACACAGAGGTCAGCTCCCTCCATGAGGGAATTGGGGAGGACAGGGGATGAATTCATTCCTGTTTAACAGCTTTTCAACAATCCTTTGCATGGCCTAATTTCTATACGCTAATTTTACAGAAATTTCTGTTTCTAATTTCTATTCTCATTTCTAATTCCTGTGATATAAAACACATCTTTCTAGAATGAGGGACATTTTCTTTTCCTTAGGAGCCTTAATTCCCTGCCTGTTTTGGTTGGATTTCTCACCCCTCACTTGTTGCAAATGCCTGCAGCAATTCCCATCACATCACCTCTTTGTGCTCACTACAAAACGTTTCTTTACCAATGCACAGCACTGAGGCAGCAGAGATCCACTCCACAACTCTTCACCAACAAGAATAACCAGTTCTGGAATATAAATTAGTACATCTGAACCAAAAGCACACAGTGCTCAACTCCAGAATTCTGCTCTGGGTTACTAAATGTGGGAAGAACCATCAATCACGCCCGTTTTAATGGGAAATGACTAACAAATAATTAATGGGGAATGTTACACTTAAAACAACAACAGAAAGACCAACAAACAACACCTAAAGTGCTGCCTGTTTAGCCACCCGACACACTAAGCTCTATTTGCTTTTCCACTGAATTTACTTAGGGAATTATGGATGTTGCTAACTTGCTCGGATCTCCTTGCCTTTAGCCATCATTATCAGTTATCTTTAGGGGTAATCATTTTTCTTAAAATCATGACCCATTTGATATCTTAAAAACAGCAACATTAATTTTCATTTGTCACAGAGCAGGGTATAAATTGGCTAAATGATAATAGCATTCTTCTCGAGTAATCAGTTCTACATGATTAACCTAAATATTGCCAAAATATTGTTTACCATTCATTTGTATCCGAGGCAAAGGAGAGCCACGATCCATGAGTTAGAGAAGGATTAATTTAGGTTCTGATCTGTATTAAAACTTGCCACAATGATTCATAATCATCTGACTCAATATTTATCCTGACAAAACAGTTTCATTTGGGGAGCTCCTCATCACATGATGCCCAAAAGCATCATTGCTTCCTCATGCTTGCTCCTGGTTGTAGTACACACCACAGAGAGGCAAATATGGGTTTGGGGCTGGATTTGAGGGGTTTTTTAATGGACTCCTAACTTTTTTCACTACTTCATTTTGTTTTCTTGCTGCAGGAGGGTAAAGTCGATGGTCTTTACCACCATCTAGTGGATTTAATGGCTTACAACAAGCCACAATTATATAAAAAAAAAAAAATAGGGATAAAAATATTTAATCTGTAATATATATAGAATTTTTCCATTTTATGGTAAATATGACATTATTTCTCACGTTGTGTGCATTCATGTGTGTTGTGGCTTGTAATATGACACTGTATAAATGGACAAGAATTCTGAATCAGTGTCTCACTGATACAAGCAATAGAATAGGAAAAAAAAATTACCTCAGTGGGAGATTTAGATTGGATATCAGGGAAAATTTCTTCATGAAAAGGGCTGTCCAGCCCTGGCACAGCTGCCCAGGGCAGGGCTGGAGTCCCCAGCCCTGGAGGGGTTTAAAATCCATGTGGATGTGGCACCTGGGGACACGGGGCAGTGGTGGCCTGGGCAGTGCTGGGAATGGTTGGACTCGATGGTCTGAGAGGGTTTTTCCAACCCAAACCATTCCCTGATTCCACATTCTCCTTTTGACAACGCCTGGTCACTTTTTCCCTCAAGCAGCAAAACCATCTACACCCAAACCACACCTGTGAATGACAATTTTCTCCCCTATCTTATCAAAATGGATTCCAACCACCCCAAAAAGACTTTTCAAGTGGACACTGCTGCCCATTACCTGGAGGTGGGAAAGAGGAAAGCATTTTCCATGCTGGATTTAGTGATAAAGGTCTGGGTGTTCTTTGTGTTATAGGATCCAGATATGATTCCTGAGGCAGGATTTTTAGATTATATTCCTTTATCTGCATCTTGGAGAAAATACCTCTGGTATATAAGGAGATCCTCCCCATGGTGGAAAAAGTAGAAAAGGTTTGACTGATTTAATCATATTTTTAAAATAAAGAATCATTGTTTGGCAGTTATAAAATCCTGTTTTTCTTTCTCCACATGCAGCAGGATGGACCTAAATTGATTTCTGTGCTTTCCATGACACCCCAAAATATGGGCCAATATTTTACCCCTGAAGAACCGAGTGGCCCAGGGACTTTGCAGATTTCTTCCCTCAGGACAGGGAGAGACAGCACCACCTGCACCTCCCTCTCACAGCACCAGCCTTTTGTGGTACCTGACAGGTCAAAAACGCACCTCCAAAACCAAATTAACTCAAGATTTGCTTCCAGCCTTCTTCCAGATTGCTCCAAGCCCCATCCAGCCTGGCCTGGACATTTTCAGGGATGGGATTCTCCACCTTTCTGGAAAACTTTTGCCAGTGTTTCACCATCCTCATTGTAAAAACTTTCTCATATCTAACCTAAACCAACCCTCTTTTAATTTAAAATGCTGAATTACCAGCAGTCTCCTTCCCAACTAGCCAGGATTTTATTTTAATCTCTGGCCTCCAAAAAAAAAAACAAATAGAAGGGAAAAAAAAAATTAAAATTAAGCAAAAACCCTGCAGCAGCTTCTCTCATTGATACCCAGCAGAGGAGTTTGTCCNGGCCTGGACATTTTCAGGGATGGGATTCTCCACCTTTCTGGAAAACTTTTGCCAGTGTTTCACCATCCTCATTGTAAAAACTTTCTCATATCTAACCTAAACCAACCCTCTTTTAATTTAAAATGCTGAATTACCAGCAGTCTCCTTCCCAACTAGCCAGGATTTTATTTTAATCTCTGGCCTCTAAAAAAAAAAAATAGAAGGGAAAAAAAAATTAAAATGAAGCAAAAACCCTGTAGCAGCTTCTCTCATTGATACCCAGCAGAGGAGTTTGTCCTTCCTGGAGGGACCTCCTTGGATTTTGCACCTGATTAAGTCCTGACTCAGGGTTAGACTCACGCTCTCGGTGACTCAGTGCTCTGGTTGACTGCCTGACAATCTCCACAGGGTAGAGTGCAATTTACTTGTGTGCCCCAATTAGCAGTGCTAATTGGGGCACAAAATCTGTGCAAATCTTCTTTTTTTTTTTTTTTCCATTTTTTTTTTTTAAATCAACCACCATCCTGGGAATGGCAAGTGGGCACGGAAGCAGGAGGGGGCTGATCTGCCCTGCCCTTCAAACGTGTCACAGAGAGTGGGGAAAGTTAAAGGGTTTGGAGAATCACGGAATTCCAGGATGGTTTGGATGGGAGGGACTTCAAAGTTCATTTTTCCAGCACTTCCACTATCCCAGAGTGCTCCAACCTGGCCTTGGGCACTGCCAGGGATCCCAGGGCAGCCACAGCTGCTCTGGGCACCCCGTGCCAGCCCCTCCCAGCCAGGAATTCCTTCCTAAAATCCAACCTAAACCTACTTTTTTCAGCTAAAATCCGTAGCATGTGGTTAAAGGCAGAACTTTCCTGATAATATCAAGTTTCATTAGTATTCCTTCAAACAATCCAGAAGTATTTTTGATGAAAATGTGCAGGGGATCCCAGAGGTTTATGTGCAATTATTTCAGCTGGGTGCCAGATTCCACAGGTGCTGAGTGATACAGTAACTCTTTTAACATCAATATTCTGGTATTTTCACACAGAAATGGCCCTTCAGATGCCATTAGAATGCATTAATATTTGGTTTTAACCCAGGCTTAGTAAGTTTGCTTGTGTAAAATCAGGCAGAAAAACATTTGCACGCTTTTGCACACACAAAAACCAGCTGGCTGAAGAATAAGTGATACTCTCTGGATCATTGTTGTGGCTCATGCTCCAAACAGAACCCCAGACTGGAATATAAATATTTATCAATTCAAGGAGGATATGCAAAAGAAACAGCCTAGAAAATGAGATGCATTTTGCTTTTCTATGGTGCCATTTGATAACACTGTACAAGAATTATTGTACACTCCTCCAGCTAGCACACTTTGCAGGAGTGCAAACTCAGTTTATTGTGATCTATTATAAAAATAATAAAAGAACAATTATCTCTTCCCCAAAAGCTTCAAGCCTAAATTACCTCATGTGCTTAACTCAGGGTGCTGTGAAAAAATCTCAATATTTAGAAAGGAACTTGTCCCATTGCTCCAGTGAGGAGCTAAAGGGTGCAAAACCAGGATATTGACAACTTGGACTTGTTATTTGTGGCTGTTATTTCAGGGTGACTGAAACAGCACAAGGAAAAGCATTTTATCCATGGGAAGTTTGTGAATATCCTGCTCCAAAATCTCCATCCCAATCAGACAAGATGGGACACTGGTCCTGAGAGCTCAAATTTAAAAACCTCCATTGTTGCACTTTCCATGGGCTTTTTACTTTGAAATAAAAAAATAAAATATATATAAAGATATATTTTTAAAAATCTTTATATATAAAGATATAAAATCCATTAAAAATAAAAATTAAATCAAATTATCTGCTTTTATGGCTCTATCCTAAATGACAAGAACGACAAAAAAGTTTGCTCCCATTTTATTGGGACTTTAATTGTTCATACTGTTACACTTAAAATAATTAACCTCACACACAGGGCTAAAGTGCCAGGGGAGCAAATGTCAAGCCAAAACACACGGCCAAAGAATTTTTAAAATCCCACTTTGCAGGTGGCACCTCTGGAGCACTTCCCCATGGCACCAGGTCCTGCCTGTAGGCCAAGTGCAGGAGGCATTTTCTCCCCTCTCTGAATTATCCCTCCTGGAAAAAGCTGCCTCCAGGGTGGGTGTGGAGGCCCTTCAGCTGAGCCAAAGTCTCTTTGCCACGGATTTGGAAATAAGAGGGACCCATCTTTACCAGGGCCGTGGCTCTGGCCCCTTCCAATCCCACTCAAACACGGGTGAACACAACACAGGCAAAAATCCCGAGCAAAGACAGGGAGGAGCCCCTGTAGGACTGCTCTGGTCCCTGTGAGTCTCTCTGGCTTCCCCTGGATCACACCTGGAGCTCCAGGTTTGTGGCACCAGCGTTGCCATCCTTTGTCCCCCACCCCTTTAGCCCCCAGAACGGCACAATGGCATTTTTTATGCAGCCTGGGTGGATTATTCCCATGTCTTTGCCTGTGAAATAATTCCCTGCCTCTGGCCAACATCCACACTGCTGCTGCAACCCTTGTGTCGCTTATTCCAGAGGGATAAAAGGGACCCTCAGCTCCAATTCCTGACTCAGGATTCACTTCCCAACCATCCCTGAGGTCAGGGTGGCCCAGAGACACACGGAAGTCTCCAAGGAGCCATCCAGCAGATGTTTCACTGCCAGGACACAAAAACCTGTCTCATTTTATCTCCCAACCAAATTGCTCCAAGCCCCATCCAACCTGGCCTTGAACACTTCCAGGGATGGGGCAGCCAAAACTGAAATTCTGAACTGAACTTCAGAGCTCAAATTCATATTCTGAAATAATTTTTTTAATTTATATTGAGAACAATTCTTTCAGTAATACAAATTTTCAACCTTTTTTTTTTTTCCCCCCACGGGAAGATAAAAATCTCAAAATGGTTGGAGTGGGATACAAAGGAAAGCCCAAAGAGGAAGGAGGTGCAGGAACTGGGTGCAACTGAGAAGGAAAAACTTTTGGAACAGTAACTTGAAATAATCTTCACCCACCCTGTGGAAAGCCTGACATATGTTAAGGTCAGGCTCGTGCTAACTCAGAAAATCTTTTCTAAGCTGAATCCTTAAAGGAGGATGATTTAAATTAATAGGTACAAATACCCTCAGCTCCCAGTGACTGCAATCAGAGGCAGAGGTCAGGGGAGAAGAGAGAAGATTGAACAAGGCATAGTTTGACCCGACAGCATCCTCTTGATGTGTGATTTTGGGGTTGTCCTGTGCAGGGCCAGGAGCTGGACTTGATGATCCTGGTGGGTCCCTTTTGACTCACAACATTCTATGAGAAGGACAAAGAAAGGGTGTTCCTTGAAAATCCAATTTCTGGGCAAGGAGTAGAGATGAGGAACTGTAAAATCAGTATTTCTATGCCAGATATTCCTGGTACAGGATATTTGGGAAGAACACAGAGGAGTTTCAGGGATCACACCCTCACAGCAGGCTGGCAGTGACCCCTCTCCAAACTGACCTCAAGCCAACACCACCGAGGGCACAGACAATCCCACTGGACCCGCACAGGTCAGTCTGTGCCCTGAGGACTCCAGCCCAGCCCCGTGCTCCTCCTGGGCATGAGAAACCCTCTGCCTTCAACGCAAACCAGGATTTCCTGTGCAAATCACACGGGCAAAGACACACTCAACGTGACAGAGCTAATCAGTGACAACGCTGCGGGGACAGCTCAACAGCGCTTCCGCGGAGCAGCCCTCGTTGGGGGAAACTCTGGGCCACAAATAATCCATCTCCACTTTATTAAATAATTAGATATTAACAGAGAACCTCTGATTAGGTTGCACTGCTATGATAGTGTGTATTTTCTCTCTTGATTTTGTCACCGAGGTCACCAAACCACCCAAAGCCAAGGAGGAGAGAGGGAGACAGTGCATGGGCATGGCTGGAGAGAGAAGCCTTTCATTAACCTTCCTGATCCCCCATAATTTCATGTGTCAGCAGCTAATCAGCCACTCACTGACATCATCAAGGGACAGGGAGAAAAGATGTCCCGAGGGACCGATCACTTCTCACAGGAGAAAATCTACACTTGCACCGGGAGCGTGAGTGGATTTTGCAGATAAATAAAGTGGGTTTGCATTATAATCACTGCTTCAATTTATGTTTATGCTGCTGGCAACAAAGATTTACATCCAGCATGATGGAGATTGCAGTTACAGGAGACAGTCCTTGATAGTCCAACCCTTTCAGACTTTGTCTCATACTTGGTCACCTAAAAAACATGAGAAAATCATCTCCTTGCTGGTCCACAGCTTTATTAATGCCACTGGTTTGCCAGACAGAAGAGGAAATAAAAGGGATGCTGCATTTTTCAGAGCTGGACTTTAATCATTCTGTATTTCCTTAATACTTTTATCCTGAAAGATTTTGTAAATCTAATCAACACAGCAGTTAATTCATCTACAGCCAACAGAAAGCCCCGTCTTAAGCAGGACAGAGATGTGTGCTACCAAAAGGGCAGGGACATGGGGGGGTCACCCCATCAGCCTGGGGTCTCCAGGGCACAGCAAATGATGCTGGCCAGGGGCTGTGGGGCTGGACACCTGAATTTCCAGGATTACCTGGGATCTTCAGGGAAAACAGAAGGACAAACCCAGCCTGCATCGTTCAAAGCTTTCCCAGAGGAACGCGGTGCTGAGGGAGGGGGGAACGTCCTGCTGAGCATCCCTGGCTCTGCCCAGCAGCAGTGGCAGCTTGTCTGTCTGTCTGTCCAGCCTGGATGGGATTTTATGGGAGCCCACTGGAGCTGCAGGGCTGCTTCCAGCACAAGGTGTGGATGGGGAGCGTCACAGCTCAGTAACACTGGCAGAAGGCACTTGCCAACAAGGAAGAGGAAGAAGCAGGGACTGAAGTGCCTCACACCCCAGAAACCAGCCTTGAAACCCTGCACCACTTTCCACGGGGATATATTTTGTATTTGGAAACAGGCATCCTGCCTGGACAGTCTTTCCATGCCCCAGGCATCAATTTAACAGAACCCACCCATTAGGCTGGACTCGATCCTAAAGGGCTTTTCCATCCCAAATGATTCCATGACCGATTTGGAGAGCCAGGGGACATTCTCTCACACACTTCCCACAGCCAGCACCCTCAAGTCCAGCTCAGCCCCACGCTGCACAAAGATGAGGCAATAAACCAAAAATAATCTAAAATATCTATTCCTTGGTCATCATTAATCCATAGATTAATGGATTTGTGCAGAACAGCACAAATTTGTGAATCAGCTGAACCTGATTTTGCAGGGTGCTGGAACTCCTAAGTCCTTAATGACTCCACGTTTTCTGTCTCTCATTGACCATCCAGAAGGAGAAATCCCATGTCCCCATATGGAAAAACGTCCCCAACCCCAATTAGGCACGATAAATTTATAATTAACACATCAAAATCAACAGTCTCAATAAAGACTTTCCAAACAGCCAGGTTAGCTTGGATGTGGGAGATTGATTTGTATCCAAAAGAGTATCCAAAGTTGAATTAAAATATTGCTTATTAATGGTTTAAGTGCAGAAGAACCCCAGCTTGCAGTCCTTGAAAACGGAAAAATAGAGATTCCTGTCCTGTACTGGCAAAGAACTTTGAAGAAATATAGAAAAGATATCATGGTATAGGGAAAAAAAAGGGAAAAAAAAGTATGGAAAAAATAATTTTGGAGTGTGGGGAATACTACTGCTGAATTTGATTTGGAATTGGCCATTTTTTCCTATTGGAATAGATCTTGCCCTTCCAGCAAGCAGATCTTACAGAGTAGATTTCTGTTGTTTTTTCTGAGTTTTGGAGAGTTATGAGATAAAAAATAACTCATTGAGGGAGAGTCACTTAATTTTTAACAGTAATAAACCAAAGACAGCCCAAATCACTGAATTAAATAACTTTACAAACACACTCAGGTGATACCATGAAACATATGCACTTATATTGACTGCAAAACAGTCGTGGAAAATGTTATTTTTGTAAAGAGTTCCACCTCCTTTTTTTTTGGACGGTAATTATGTATTTCCAAATATACAGATATATAAATATATCTATTCAAAACTCCATTTTTATTAGCACCTCTTCTCTTAGCACAGACAGATTCTGCACCTACTCTTGTTTCTCACCAAACAGTCCTAACCTGGAATTGAAAATGTTGGGAATCCAAAATTTCTCCTTGGAATCTTCATTCCAGTTGCTTTGTTGGACACAAATATTGGAATATCTGGGGAACTGAGCCTAAATCTCCCTGTCCTAGCTCAAATCATGAGCATATGGATTGTAACACAGAGCAATTAACAGCAGAGGCAGGAAATTGCCACTAAGGATCAGCTGCCATTAACACATTCAAACCACACCAAAATCAAAGGTGAAATAGATTTTTCCCAATATTGAGAATATTCCCTCTTTAATTTTGAATGGTTTTTGTGAAGCAAAACATCACTTAGAGAGAAACTTTTGCATCTCTCCCATGGTCTTCATTTACTAATGTGTCCATTTCTTCATTTTTAATTCCAACTATGTTGCAAAATTCAAATTTGGAATAAAACAAACAAACTAAAAGTTGTGTTGCTTTAAAATTGATTATTTTTTTCAGCATGGTATTGATTTATCCTATCCTAGACATGATCTCTACTTATTAGGGTTTTTTTCCCCTCATATCTACTTCTCCTACAAGGTTCATTTATAAATAAAAAGCTGAATTTAGCCCAGTTTTACTTTAATTAAACAGGTTGATAATTGAGAATAAGGATTTTTGAACTCAGAACCAAATAGCCCCATTTTTTCTGTGTGATCTGGGTATCATCTTTAGGCATAAAAATAACCCTAAAAGATCACATCCTTAAACAAAACTTAGACAAAAAGAGAAATGAACAATAAATATAGCAAAGTCTAAACCCAAGGCAAAAACAGGATTTTCCAAGAGTCGTCTTTGCCGTGGGTCCATGAAAATGAATTTGGCAAATGCAGCCCAAGGTTCCCCAGAGTTCTGGGGTTGCCATGGGATAGGAAATTCACTACATTTATATATAAACAATATATAAATTCTCAGCATATGCAGAAGCTGCATCTGACACAGCCTCATTATACAGTTTGTTCTTCTGAGGAGAGAATAACTTTCACACCTAAAAATATGCACTTTCAGGTACTAAATCTTAAATATCTCCATTCCCACCTACCCCAGCATTACCAAAATCTCTTTTTTTTGCTGTTATCCACCTACCCTGAAGCTACCAAAAAGCTCTTTTTTTTTTGCTGTTAGTGCTGTGAAGAGGACACAGCCAACCTTCTAATTTTAATTTTCTTGAAGAATCCCCAGAAAGACGTGGAAATTGTTTCTCTCAAGGCACTGAGCGCTTTGTTTGGCTTTAAAACCAAAGTCTGGGCTTCAATAACTCCTGAATGTCAGCACATCTCTGATTCCCAAAATCCGTGGTTTAGGGAGGGATACGGAGCCTGTTCTGACTCCAGGATAATTCCAGCATTAATTTTCACCTCTAATTGTTTCCTCCTCAAACAGCCCCACGGAGAGGGACTCCCAGCCCTCCATTGCACATAACTTATCACAGCATTAAATCTGCCTAAATTGTGCCCCAGTGCTGCCACACTGCTGACCCTTCAGTCCGTAAACAAATACATTTGTTCTCCGTATATTTATGTTTTGTCTTCTAAATGGTGAGAAAATGAGCCTGGAATCTTCATATTGTAATTGTGTCATCAAAGCCTGTTGAGAATACGATAAAGTAACCAGAAGTTAAATTATCAATAAGAGTCATTTATTTTGCATTTTTATTTTAAAGAATACTTATGAGAATTGTGATAAATTAGCAGTGACAAACTACTTCTTGCAGGCTGATTTTGTGTGGAGAGTTTAATTAAACATTGCAGCTGTTTATCTCTATGGTGATTAAATTTTCATATGTAAATTACATGTATTAAGATCAAGATACTTATGTAAATGTCACTTGCCTTAATGTTTTGTGTTACTGTTATTAACATCTCACCATCAGCTTGTAATCTTCTTGTATTGCATTACGCCGCCGTGCACTACATGACTAAAATAAGTAGATTTATATCTTAATAACAAACAAGTTTTTAGAAAGAACATCTCGCTATGTAATTGAGATGTAGATGAAAAAAAAATAAAAAAAAAATAAACGAGGAGGAACTGCTGGAAATTTGAGAACCTGATTGGTTGGAGTCGTGTTTCTTTGTGGATGTGGCACTTGGGGACATGGTTTAGGGATGGGCTTGAGGGGTTCTCCAAGCTGAACAATTCCAGGGGTGCCTCCCATCTGTCTGCAAACAGCATTTGAACTTGGAAGCAGCATTTTTACACACAGGGGCCAAGAACAGCCCCCAGGGGCAATTGTGTTATTCCCACTGTGGGGGAGAACAGGATAATTTCACTGCACCTACCTGAGAACAAAAAACTTAAGCTGGACATCTAAAAATCCACTCAGAATAACTCTCCCATCTGCTTAGAGCAGCTGAGGGCATCATGTTTCATTCTGTGTTGTCCCCACCACATAAAAAGCAGAATTCTATTGTAGATCTGATATGAACACTTTCTAAACAACAACAAACCAGATTTATATTTCAAGCAGAGAAAAAAGCTCAAGATCCACCCACATCTGTTTCCAACAACCAGAAGAAACCCCTAAGAGGTCAAAAATATTTCTTTAGAAATAGAACTTAAAACTCCCAGGTCTTACAGTGAGTCAAAAGAAGAAAATTACTGAGATTTGCCATTTACTAAATTTTCCACCTATTTTTTTCTACTCTTGCTGTACCCTGATAAATATCATTGTTATTCCCTTTGATGATAAAGATTAACTACAACTTGGAGGGGAGATATAGGAAGATCTGCCATCTGATCTTAGTTATCAGTCAGAGGGAAGTTCCTAGTACACAAAGTTCCAACTCTAATGCAAGAAACACTTTTCATTATGCCAGTCATGCTTGGAGCCTTCAGACAGGCAGACACTCATTGATAGCAGGAAATCAAATTCATCGTTTGCAAAAACAAATTAAGAGCCCAAATTGCAGTAGGCAATACACAGAAAATGAGATAAAACCACTCGGGATTAATTTCTTTTGAGGAATCCATAGGTTCTGGGTGATCTCGGAGTTTGCCCTGGCTGCTGAGACAGGCAGGAAGGGAGGGAAAGATTCCTGGCAGGTGGGGGCTTCATCTTCCCCCAGTGCCATCCAGAGGCACATGGCACTGGCAAAGGAGAGCACATTGTTCCCAGGATCTACTCCAAAGCCCTGAAACACTTTGAAGATGCCCCAAATTGACAGAATCCCAGAATCACTGGGTTGGAAGAGACCTCCAAGATCATCGAGTCCAACCCAGCCCCAACACCCCAACCAAACCCTGGCCCTGAGTGCCACATCCAGTCTGTGTTAACCACACCCAGGGATGGTGGCTCCACCACCTCCCCAGGCAGAGCATCCCAGGGCTTTATCTCCCTTTCTGTACAAAACTCTTTCCCAACACCCAGCCTGGATTTCCCTTGGTGCAGCTCAAGGCTGTGTCCTCTGGTTCTGTCAGCGCTGCCTGGAGACAGAGACCAACCCCCCTGAGCACAGCCACCTTCCAGGGAGCTGCAGAGAGTGAGGAGGGCACCTCTGAGTCTCCTTTTCTCCAGGCTGAGCACCCCCAGCTCCCTCAGCCCTTCCTCACAGGGCTTGTGCTCCCAGCCCCTCACCAGCCTCATTGCCTCCTCTGGACGTGCTCGAGCGTCTCCACGTCCTTCCCACACTGAGGGGACCAGAACTTAGGCTGAGTATTAGGAAAAAGTTTTTTACTGAAAGAGTGATAAAGTACTGGAATCATCTGCTGGGGGAGGGGCTGCAGTCACCATCCCTGGGTGTGGTTAAGAACAGACTGGATGTGGCACTCGGTGCCATGGTTTGGTTGAGGTGTTGGGGCTGGGTTGGACTCCATGATCTTGGAGGTCTCTTCCAACCCAGTGATTCTGTGACATAACTGTGTGGATGTTCTGATGGGCAAACTGAAGATGAGGCTCAGAGGGAGTTCAGTAACTCTCTCTCACTGCAATGTGCTTTGAAGGAAGTGCAGCTGGCACAAAGAATTAGCAGTTATTTTAATGGGCACTGTCCCTCAGTGCCAAAAATTCCATCTGATGAGAGCCTGACTTTGCACTCTTAGGGTGTCACAAACACATCTCTCCCAACAGCTGCAATCCCCAAATCCACCATGAGTTGCCTTTTTATTTTAGAGTCTTCAATTACACCCCAAACGCAATTTGGGAATTGAATCAATTTCCTTACAGAATTTTCTATTTCCAACTTTAAAAAATAAAAAACAAAATGTGTAATTTAAATCCACTCACACGTTTAACTGGTAGAAAAGTGTTTTTTTCCTTTTCCCAACACCAGATTTCATGTCTTGCCAGAGGATGTTTGCAATGTTTAGATTGTCCTAAAGTCCTTATCCGTGGCTTGATGCTCCCACAAACCCCAGCTCTGCTCTGCCTCTAATATTCCACATTATTCCTGCCTTCATCTGTTCAGCTAAAAAGAGGAGAGCAACATTTTGAAGATCACCAGCCTTCCACTAAGAAATGGGATGGATTCTTGAAAGTCAACTGTTCTAGAAGGAGTTGGTGCTGAGTTCCACTCACTCTACTCTGAAGAGGCACAAGAACAATCTACCCTGAAGACCATTGAAAATTTACCTTTGAAATTTCTTTTTCAAGTTAAAAGTTTTGTGGGGTTTTGTTTCAGTGAAATAAACATCTGTGTTTGCAACTGTTCCTTCCCATGGAAAAACTGCTGTGGCAGAAGAATAAATCTTTCCAACTTTCACAGACAGCAACAACCTCAATTAATTGGAAATTGGATAGCACAACATTTTGGAGTTTTCTCTCCTGCACAGAGCACGTCTTTGGTGGGAAACTCCAACCTGTGACACTTTCCCATCTGAAATGGTGCAGAATTTTGGCAGCTGAAGAAAGACCTAAAACGTGGAAAACCGGTTCTGAGTGCCTTTTCCAAAGTGGGAGAAGCCTCCCAGGCTACCAAGGGGAAAGACAAAACCACAAGTTAATTTCACAGATCCTCCTTCACCGGCAGCTCCATACTCAGTGGATTTCTTGGACATTGAAGTGTCTTTCAGGTAAGTGAAGGACTTGTCCTTGCATCCACCAATGGATTCATTTCCTGTGTTTGCAGCAGTTCAGTTTATCACCACTACAACCACCACAACCATGGCATGAAAAATGGAGAGTGGGACCAGAAAGAGACAGAGACAAGAGGAGCAGGCTAATTGTGAGGGAGAAAGCTCCTGCTTCTCCACACAAATCTCACTCATCATCCCCAGTCGAGGAGAAAGGGTGAAATATTGTTTATGGGGGCTTTGGAAATGACTGCATTATCCTAAAGATTGCCTGGATCTCTCCACAGCTCTTAAACACAGACAGATCATGATGAAGTTCACCACGAGGCATTTTTCTTCAACAAGAAAACCTAGTTGTGCTATTTAAGTTTAGTTTGCCATAAAACTTCCTCTATTCACTGTCTGACTGTCTACAGAAAATAATAACCCTGAGTAATGATCATAGCCAGGATAGTTGGCAGCAGGTCCACCACAATTACCAGAAATTAATTAGAATTATTAAAATAACAAACATGAGGCCACCGATATTATACGTCTACATCTAATAATGGAACTCATCTGATTCATGAACTGCATTTATTATTTTAAAGCCTTTTCTTTCTTACCAAATTAAATATTGATGGATTATCCTCTCCAAATCAGTTGGTGGATTGGATTCTATTTATACAGGTCCTAAAAATTAAGCTTTAGAGCAGAACTATAAAGAGTCTCTTGTCTCCCCGAACAGTAAAATAACTTGCAGTTCATTTTTGCTTGTTGCTGCCCTCTCCACAGTGTTCTGTTTGGAAAATGAAATTCCAGACTTAAAACCAATTTGCCAGACAATTTCATCAAACACGGTTTCACCTCCTGTTGCTGATTTAATCCAAATTTATTTAAGGCCACACTTGTAAGAAATTTCAAGTTCAAGTTGTCAACATCTTTGCACCCACATGAACCCTAATAATTTTAACATGCACAGCCTCCACAGTTTTAATTTTCGAGGGCATTTCAACACCTCTCTGCTCTCTGACATGCTCGGCTGTGCCCCTCCTGCCTCCTTCCTTCACACCACGATTATTTTAATCAGACAACTCAGAACAGATTGAACACGTGTTTACTCCACTCCAGCATGTGCACAGTGTTGTAAAGAGCCTGCCTTTATTTTTAGATCCTCAAAGTGAATTATGCAGCACATGGGATCAGGAGAGAATTTTTAAGCTTTTACATTGGTGGATTTGAGGAGGAATTGCTGACACAC
Organism: Promerops cafer; assembly: GCA_013398275.1. NCBI lineage: Eukaryota > Metazoa > Chordata > Aves > Passeriformes > Nectariniidae > Promerops > Promerops cafer. The sequence continues at coordinate 65,293 of VZSE01009345.1, read as the reverse complement.
ATCACGCTGCCTTACACAGGCAAGCACTACCAGGGCCATGCATCATCATATTTTCTGTTCATTTTTTAACCAAGTCAACCCATTTTCAGGCCACTATTCTCCTCAGTCATTTGGCAAAAGGCAAGTATCAGTTTAATTGCAATAATTGAAAATACACGGAGCTCCCTGAGCTGCTCAGAAGGTTTTCTTTTGAGGTGCAAGAAAAAGTTCAATTCTCCTTTCCCTATCCAGGTACCTTGGTCATCAGCCTTCCTCTATCCTTCATGTATGAGAGAAAAACATATAAATACTTTAAAGTTTTACACGTATTTATATATATAAAATTATAGTTTCTCAATATTTTAAAGAAAACAATTCCTAATGGAAATTGGTAACAAAAGCAAAAAAAAAAAAAAAAAAAAAAAGGTTTTCTATTCAAACGCCAAAAATTACAAGCCAGGTACTGGATTTGCATCCACTCTCCCCTCAGTTACTTACTGTGGGTTCAAGTGACCCCAAGTAATTAAGGAAGAAGTAATATAAGATTCAAGAGAACGTTTAAAAATGCTGAGAGATCTTCAGGCTATAAATTGCTTTCCCAAACTTCACAAGAGCAAAAGGGATGAAGAGGTAGGAAATGCAGCCCCACTAAAACGATTTAAAAATAAAGATTTACACTTCCTATAAAAGAAAGTGTCTCCAGATTATTTTCACTGTGAGTAAAATCCTTCCAACCCAAACTATCCTAGGATTCTACAAAAGTTTAAAATTAATAAAGGAAGGAAAGAGCAAGAGGGAAGAGCTTTCCCTGCAGCTGGAACTCGAAGCAGATTTTGGTGTCAAATATTGTGGGATCAATCCATCCAAGGAGCTGGTAGAGCAAAACACACCAGAGAGCTGAACTCCCCAAAAAAAAAGGTTCTGCAGAATTCTGGGGGAAACACATGTGAGTCTTGGAAACAGCTTGCCAAGAGAACAAGTTAGAGGCTCTCAGTCTTAAAATAAAAGTTCAACAACAACTTGCCACAGTGTAAAAGCCCCAGTAAAGATCAGCCTTCAACCAGCAGCTCTCCAAAACGAGCCACACCCAGCAGATCCAACAGGACTCCAGCCCACCAGGGAACACAGCTTGGCTTTTCCCTCACTCCTCCAGCAACAACACCAGGCCACGGGGACTCCCACGCTCACTCCTTGCCCACTCCCACACTGCCTCCCTTCCAGCCTGCTCCTCTGCGTTTCCCAGAATATCTGGGGATTTTCCCTAATTAAATGATTTCACACCGTATTATCTTTGGTTAACACGAAACCGAGCTTTACTAATCTGATCTCCACACGTCTGGCACCATTCGATCAGGCTCTGTCACCGCCTCTGAACGTAGCCCGAGTTTGACCTCTTGGGCTCAGTCCTAAGCCTTTCACAGGACCCTCGGCTGTCCCAAGCTAAGGGTTGAACAAAACCCAGCATTAGGACTTAGACAGCATCCAACTGACTTGTAGATTGATTAGATAATCATTATTTTTTCATAAATCGGCATCATTTTCCCAGGAAGTTTGTCCTTCAAGTGAGGCACTGGAAAAGGAGCAAATTTGGGACTTCATGACCCTCTTTCTCCCTTCTTTCATGCTCACCATTCCTCTTCTTTGTTTCAAAAGTTGGCCATTGTAGGTGAACAGTTCTTTTGGTTTTCACTATTGTGAAAATACCTTCTTTATTGCCATTCCATCATGAATTTTTCCCATTTTCCTGCTCTCTGTGGGGAGCCCCATGCCCTGAATGGCATGAGGCTGTGCACATCCAACGTGGGCTCCCCCAAACACAGGGAACAATCCAATTTATTCAACTTTTACCCAGAGTAGACACCTGGATTCCCTCCCTCTGACGTTTAAAATCTCCCTTTTGTAAATTTTCAAGTGTTGACGTCAGGTTTGCTGGTTAGGGCAAGAGGAAACGGCCTCAAGTTTTGCCAGGGGAGGTTAAGTTGGATATCAGGAAAATTTCTTCCCTCAAAGGGCTCTCCAGCCCTGGCACAGCTGCCCAGGAGTCCCCATCCCTGGAGGGATTTCAGAGCCCTGTGGATGTGGCACTTGGGGACATGGGTGGCCTTGGCAGTGCTGGGCAATGCTTGGACTCGATGCTCTGAGGGGGATTTTCCAACATGAATGGTTCTGGGATTCTGTGACCATCATTCCCTGAGGATGCTAAACCCAATTTTATTGCTTTTACCTTTCTCCAGTCCAAACACCCACTCTGCATTTCCATGAGAGCTGAAAACAATTCCATGACACTTGAAACCTGTCCAAACCCTGAGCCATCACGGTTTGAACAGCTGAGAAGTTCTAGAAGTTGGATCCCTCGCTAAAACCTACACAGGAGTTCTGTGAGCACCCAAAATAAAAAAAAAAAATCACTGAAACTTTGAGGTGGGGGTGTCATTTTTAACGTCGATTTCCACTGCTGGGGCTGGGTCAAAGGGAGCCTTGTCACCGACTCTGAAGTTTCCGTGAAGCCAGGCCTTTGTGCCCCAGCTCCCGAATCAAAATTCCACCCAGCAGAAGTGCGAAAATATTTTCAGTGTATTTATTAGCACCTCCTCTCGCTCAGAAGGCAAACAGAACGACGAGACTCCAGGAGAGTGAAAGACAGAATATTAGCCCCCTGTGCTGCCAGTGATCCCAAATTTCTGCCAATTCTTGTCACTCCCGACCCCGGGCGGCCTCACGAGGTTTTATTTAATCAGCCCATTTCCAAATCCTTCGGAAAAAACAAATGAAGTTAAATAACAAATAGCATAAATATTTTAATAGGCCTTCACATTACCAACTGCCAGACCAGCTGTCTAAACTGCAAGAGTTTTGGTGGCTTTTTTTTTTTTTTTTAATATTTTTTAATTTTTTTTTTTTTTTTTACAAAGCAGAAACACATACGTCTGAGCCTCCGAAGGCATCTGTCTCAGCAGTGAACCCTGGCCTCAGGCACTGTGGCACAGATGCTCCGTGGGGACACTTGGAGGGTGCTGGGTCCCATCTCTGCAGCCTCTCCACGCTCCCATGGCAAGTGGAAAGAGGAAAAAATCGAGTCCTGAGCTCGGTGTGAAAAGCTCAGATTCCTCCCTGAATAATTTTCGGCAGAAAAGAAGATGGAAAATAATTCCAGTGTTGTGTATTTACCTGCAAACCAATAAAAAGCAGCTTTGCTCGTGGTTCCCTATGTGGGGAAAGTCTGGTTTTCCACAGCCATGATCCCAAAGAACAGATTTGACTTCATCCAGACAATATTTTGGGAATATTTGGCTTTTGTGACAGCCTGGTCTAGTGGGAGGTGTCCCTGCCCATGGCTGGGGTTGAGATGAGATTTAAGGTCCCTTCCAACCCAAACCATTCTGGAATTCTGAACGTGAGGAAGAGGATGCTTGGAACCCCACACCCCAAAGGGACCAGCTCAGGAGGAGGGGGGTTGATTATCTTCAGCTGAGTATTTAATAATATGTTCATAGAGAGAAAGAGGCTTTGAATCTGTCAGTGAAATACCTGTTATTGAATTGAAAATAAAAATGGAAAATCTTAATAAAATACACCCAAGCCCAATGCCTTTTTAGGCAAATCTAATTTTAAATACTGTGAAACTAGGAGAGAGGAAGCAGTAATGTCCCAAAAGAAGAAAATAACTACAAATAAAAACAATATTTGATGATACAAGTTTTGGCTATGAAATCTGAAAAGAAACAGTCTCACCCCCTTATGACACTGAAACAGTGAGGGGAGGATGAAAACTCCTTCTTCCTTTAGTCTCTCATCTAGGCTAAACTCCATGAAAATTCAGTTTTTAAAGACAGGACTAATTCCCACTGAGTGCAGAAGAGAGACGAGCTCAGCAGCTGAATTTTAAGGAAAAAAGTTCCACTGCAGAAACTGGGAGTGCCCCATGCAATGGACACTGAGTAGACCCAGGTTCCACACCATGAAGGTGCACATGGATAACCACAGCCACATTTTCAATCTGAACTGATAATACTGAAAATGTATTTTATACAGACATATTTATATAGACAGCTTCACTGATTAGAAATACATAAAAATATATTTTACTTTTATATATTTAATGTGTTACCAGTTCATATATAGTGTTTCTATATATGATATACAGACACACTATATATACTGATGTAATTTAATTAATATTCACAAAGTAACAGTAGTTGATTGCCAAATTTTGTCCTATTCTGAGCACACTGATTTTCATTAGGAACACTGATTTTCCTACAACACCATATTAATAACCTGCTGTCTGTTTCCTACAAGTTTAAGTCAAAAACTTATTTAGAGCCTCGGGAATAGCTAACATTCAGAAAAAAAAATAATAATTCTTTAAATACTTGCTATTGCTTAGCTTGAAGTTCTCTAGAATTCTGCATAATAGAAATCGTGTGATTTTTTGGGATTAGATTCCCAGAATGGTTTGGGTTGGAGGGAATAGAAGAGCTCAGCGATGTTTTCTCTTTTCTAAGCCTCTCCAGCAGTGGAAAGGTCCCTACACAACTGCGTGAAAACTGCTGGTTTTGGGAGCAAAAAGGGGAATTTGGGGTTTTCCTTGCAGGGGAAGCAGCTGAACTTTTTGTGGTGCCACCACGCGAGGGAGCCCTGCCCTCAAAAATTCACACATTTGGGGGCGACAAAAGAAAGCAGGAACGCACCTGCAGCTCCTGGGGGATGCCAGAAACCAGAGCCCCTGGTCCATCAAACCCCAAATCATCCCAGCCAAGCCGTGGGAGAGCTGGGGAGAGAGGAGATCCTCAAATGCAGAGAAAAAAGGACATTTTTTATACTATTCTCATTTCTATCTGAACACAGAAAAAGTTTATAGTTAAAACAGTGAGGTGCATTATATCTGTCTGAAAACCAAGATAAGCTCATAATAATATCAAAGTCACAGCAAAGAGTAAGGCAAAACTGAGCCTGCAAACTTGACAGACATAAAACTTTTCTGTTTTGTCCCATAAATTATTTTGCTGTCCCCCAGTGAGTATTTTGAAATATCTACACAAAAGGGTTTAACCACACAGCCCAAATGGTTCCCACCAACCTCTTCTGACATAGTTCATTACCAAGTAGGGGCTAAAGCAGCCAAGGTGGTTTTTCACCACACAGAAACGTTTGCAATATTTAAATCACAAATTAGTCCAATTGAGCTTGCTCTGGCATCGTGATCCTCCCCTCCCTGCTGCTGTCATGTGCACTGAACATGACCTGGGGTTCCCATGGAAAAGGGAATTGTAATTACAGCCTAAAACACCATGAGCAGTGAAGGGAGCTGGATGGGCTTCCCACAGCCTTAAATCCACTCCCTCCTGATGTCAAACGCTCAATCCAAAACCGAAACAACAATTTCCTGCAGAAGAACCTTTCCTGCAATCCTGCGCCGTCTGCGCTGCAGGAAACCCCACAATCCACTTTGAGTGTTCCTCTGCCACCACGGAGATTGGTCAAGGTTTGGCACAAAGTCACAGAAGTGTTGGCAGCAGCACTCAGCCCTCACAGTCCTGCTGGACACAGAGGGGTGCACAGACAGCACCTCCCCAGGGTGAGGGATCCCCTCCCAGAAGTCAGAGCCCCAGGGCTGGGAAAGGCAAGACCCAGGAACCAGAGGAATTCCTGTATTGGAAGGTGCCACAGAATCTTCATGGAATGGTTTGGGTTGGAAGGGACCTTAGGGATCATCCAGTTCCATCCCCGACACCTTCCACTGTCCCAGGGTGCTCCGAGCCCCATCCAGCCTGGCCTTGGGCACTGCCAGGGATCCAGGGGCAGCCACAGCTGCTCTGGGCACCCTGTGCCAGGGCCTGCCCACTCTCCCAGCCAGGAATTCCCAATATCCCATTTAACCCACTCTGTCATTTTGAATTCATTCCCCCTTGTCCTGTCAGTCCATCCCTTGTCCCAAGCCCCTCTGCAGTCTCTTGGAGCCCCTTCAGGCACTGAGCCCTGCTCCACCCTGCGACATTAGAACAGGTTATACTGAGCAAATTTGAAAAAGAACATTTTCAATAACCAAATTCATAATTTATCAAGAGTCTTCCTGAAATTCTAAAACACAAGAACGTTTCTCCTAACTCACATTCCTCCAGGGCACCTTTGTATCACCTCAAGTGTTTTGCAAACTCTAATTATAACAATCACTTTAAAAAGGTGTCTTCGCACCGCAAGCCAAAATATTAGGGAACGTCATTACACACCTGTCCTCAGTCTCTCACTTCTTTTACAAGGCCTCATGATCCAAAAGCTTCGAGACAAAACTTCTGAGACACAGCCTCCACCTCCACCCAGTTCCTCTGCTCCCTGACTTAAACCCGTGTGTGCAGACGGGGATGGTGGAGCAGGAGGTGAAGAGCACGGGAAGCACCATGGTCTCCTACCCACTAATTACCAGCAAATGGGAGAGCCTTTGTGCACTGCATCCTCCTCACAAGGGGTCTCATTTTCTCTCTTGACTTGCATTAACTAGCTTTGTAATTAAAAGTGCTGAGATCCCTGGGGTAAAGCAACACCACTGCTTTACCCATCACTTCTTCGCTCCCCGCGTTGCGCCACCCGTGTCACACCATTCATCTTTCTAATTAATAAACAAGGTTTCATTTATTTAACGTATTTACTGATGTGTAATAATCACGGAATCATAGAATGGTTGGGCTGGAAGAGACCTTAAAGCCCATCTTGTTCCTTCCCCATGGGCAGGGACAGCTTCCACTACCCCAGGTTGCTCCAAGCTCTGTCCAGCCTGGCCTTGGACACTTCCAGGGATGGGGCATCTCCAGCTTCTGGGTTCCCCCACCCTGCCCACAGGGAGCAGGTTTGGTAATGGGAGCTCCAATCCTGTGCCAGAGCCCAGGGAAGCCAAGGATGCCTTCAGAGGAGCGGTGCTGCAGGTCTGCAGACATTTAGGTGGTAATATGAATTTAACATCTTCTAAAGGCAGCACTGCATGCCCAGGAAAGAATGGAAGGTAGAACGTTCCTTGAATCAGCCATGCACATTTCCTCCTCACATGCACATTGGATTACAGTGGTTGGATCAAGCCCTCTGAGCCTCGTGCTCCTTTTCTCCCCAAACATGAGTTGGAAAAACTAACGACTTGACAAAGAAATATCCTCACAGTTTTCTAAAAATTCTGTTTTCCACTTTTCTAAATTAACCATTAAACACACCGGCACTAGATCAAGCTCTACATCCCTTGCTAGACTCTGAGTCCCACAGGAGCTCTGCAGGAAGCTGTCATCACACTGCCCATCCCTGACCACACGGATTGGGAAGGGATGCCACTCCCACCATCCCACTGAATTCCCGTGGTTTCATCCTGGCTAAGAGTAATTTCCTTGGATGCAAACGGGACTGAGCAGATTTACAGAGGCCTGTGGGGTGTGCACACACATCACACGCTGTGCTTTCCCTCCCTTTGCCCATCCCACTCCCTTAATTCGGGATGTGCTCCCAGGATGGCACTACCAGAGGGAGGATGGGCCGCGGGACTGCCAGCACCTCATAAATCAGAATCCCATGAACTGCCATCAGTACCTGGAACTCCTTCCCAGAGCAGGAGTGGGATGAATGAGCAGAGCCTTCCCTAATTCATGCACTCCCATCCTGTCAGGAGCAGAGCAGCTGATGCTTCCATTCTTCTCGCCTTGCCTGGCGGTGTCAGGCTGCCCACAGAGTGTTCTCTTCACAATTCCACGTGCACAGCTGCAATTACTGCTCTGCCCACGCTGCTCACCTGGGGCTGGGGACTGCCAAAACACTCTGGGCATGCACATAAACACCCACATTCAAGGAGAGCTTAAAACTTCACCACTTTGTCCTGTAATCAGTATTAACCCCAAAATGTTTAGGGTCATCTAATCTCTCATGCGCTTTGGTAACTCTTTCTGCTTGAGAAGGTGTAAAAGTAGGACTAACAGACCTCATGGACAGGGATCTTTTCTTAATTTCATCCTTTCTTAATTTCACCACATCTTCAGAACTGTCCCAGGTCAGGCTGGACAGGGCTTGGAGCAGCCTGGGACAGTGGAGGGTGTCCCTGCCCATGGCAGGGGTGGAATGGGATGAGCTTTAAGGTCCTCTCCAACCCAAACCAGTCTGGCCTTTTAGGACTCTCTGATTCTATTACTCTCCCACACAAACCAGCCAAGTATTTCTCGAAGTATTTGCTTTAGGGCCAGGAATTCATATCTCACACCTAGGAATAGGAAGCCAAGGTTGGAGACCTCTCAGATAATTGATGAATATCAGTGAAATCTGTCCCTCACAACGAGGTCACTGATGTAGATATTGAAATACCAATTAAAAGCCTCCAGAAATTTCATTTACACGTTTACCCAGAACTCCTGTTTGTCTGGGAGCTAAAACTAAATAGATTTGTTGACATTTGTAGATAATGACTGCTTAAGTAAATAGAATTTCAGACCTGAAACATCTCAACTTTACGGAGAGGGTCCTGGTACCATCACCTGCCACAATTTACATGGATTTGTCATTTATCTCTCAGAAACAAAAATTACATTTGGTAAAAGCAATAGAAAGCAAACAAAAATATAGCCCATGCTAAAGAAAACATAATTACACAAAGCATTATTCAATTTTTAGTAAAACATAAGGGTTGCGATTGCAGCAGATTTTGCAAAACATATGAAGCATAATCATTTAGCATTAGGTTAAGTTGGATTTTTACATATCTGAAGAAACAACACCAAGAGAAAAAAAACTTAACAGTGAAACACCCTTATTCATGCTGAATCAAAACTTCTAAACGTCTAAAACATTCTTTTAAATAATTTTTTTTTCCTCCACTTATTAATGGAGTTGCCATGTCCTTACAATAAGCCCTAATTATGGCTAGGTTGGAATTGAAGGGAAGGTGTTCAGCACTGCCACAGCTCAGATTAAAAGTGGTTTCTCTTAACCAATTCTACTGCTTCCAGAGATGACCCTTTGGGAGAATATATTTATTTTCCTTTTTTTATTAACCGCTGTCTGAATAGCCTGCTCAGAATATAAAAGACAAACAACTCTTCCCTCTCCCTGTAACAATTAACAGCCATGATAAAGCTCCAATTTCCAACTTAGTTAATTTAGCATGTCAAAAAGCAATCTTTGCCTGGTAATTTCAATGCACTGAATGTCACAGAAAGGCCAAGTGACAGATTGCTGCATTTCAGTCAGAACACTCATCCTACTAAAAATGTAATCACTGATGTTCAGATCTCATTTGATATGCACTGTACAATATTTGGGCTGGGGGCAGCCTTTGGCATCTTTTTTGCCCCCCTCTCATACAATAAAACATGAATTCATGTTGCATGCTGAGGTCTACCATCAGTTTTGGTCATCACACGGACAGGTAAGCCTAGACCAGAATACTTCAATGAAATTCTGAGTTTATATTGAATAATCTGGAATTCACTCATCACTGAGCAATTCTTGAGTTCAGACTCAATAACGGTGGTGAGAACTGAAAGTCTGATTCCGAGTCGTACTCAGGAGGCTGCAAAGTCCATCAAAAATAAATTAAAATCCTTTACCAACCATTAGCATGCCCTGTGTTTAATCACATTCCTCAAACTGCCTCAACTCCATCACTGCAGGATGGAGAAGCTCCAGCTGGAAGCTGAATTTCAGGGCTCTGTCGTGTGCCCCGTGCACCATCTTCCAGCAAACTTTCCATGAATCTATTTGTTACAAATTATTTTGATGTACCAGAAATTTATTTGTCTTCTTTCCCAAGAATAGTTTCATAACCTCGCCACATTCCAAATCTAAATAACACATATGCTCCATGTTTAACAAACTCCAGTTGGTGCTTCATATGTGTACTTTTCCTCTTTATTCCAAGGATACGGCTGCAGAGCACTGGGGATCAGGCACCAGCGTGGGTGAATGCTCTCTGAATCCCTGCTTTGCAATTGTCAGGCAGCAATTGACTGAAATTGGGGGGAAAAAATGATTATTCTGACAGGTTTTGATAAATCAGTGGCTCCAAAACTTTCTCTTCCAAGTCTCCCGTGTCTATCAGATGCTCACTCAGGCGTGTGGCATCTCCTTCCTGCAGTGCCATCATTGGTGTGCCGTGGCACTCTGAGGCTGGTGACTTTAAATTACACTTCAGGTGTGAGGGATTTGGATGAATGATTGGGTTTTTGCCCAAACTGAAGCTGTCCCAGGTGCAGCTGTGTCCAGAAATAAGTAGTGGGAGAAGGAGCTACGCTGGAGGATGAGGAGTTTCAAGAGTGAAGATCTAAGGCACAGTTGCTTATGCAACAGCTTGTTCTAACTCTCTCTAATATTTACACTGAATTCTAGGTCAGCTGAAGTGGTGGGCAGGAGATCAAGCCCTTGATGAGGCAGTAACTTCGTGTCCACACCCGTGCATGGGAAAGCAGCAGAGATTATCTCACTGCAGGCTCTGCTCTTCCCCCTCTCCCCCTTCCCAGCTTCCCCACGTGACCTGGCACACCTGGACAGCCCCAGCAGAAAATTAATTAAGCATTAAGATGAGTCCTGGATGGAGACAGGACCACTCTGAGCCTCTAGACACCAATGTATGGAAATCAGCATTGGAAACACAGGTGTTTCCATCCCAGCCCTCATTAATCCCCTAAGGAAGCACCTCCTGCACAGTATCAGATCATAAACAGTAATGAACACTTTAATTAATATTACCCCACTGCCAGGGAGAGATATCACGTAAATTCAATAAATCATGGCTCTTCACAGGCAGTGTCAATGCAACCTGAAGAGCAAAAGGGGTGGTCTCAATCCCCAAAATTACCTCAAACAAACTCCCTGAGTGTAAACACCAATCTGCATCCAAATTCTGATACCTTCCCAACTGGCTTCTTAATGCAGGTCTCCTCATTTAGAATCATTTCTATCCACAATAAAGAGTTCAAGGTTCAGGGAGAAACAGTAAGAAAAAAGAAGAGAGTGGAAGGATTTCCATAACACCCAAGGATTCACAGAGAAATGTTCCTTAAGTAGGTTATTTCCAAGAGATGGCAGCCATAAATGCACATTATGTTTTGTATTCTTTCTGGATGGGTAGAAAGAACTGCACCTCTAAGTAATAAGAAAAACTTTAGTTCATTAAACAAACCTTAAGGGGAAGAGCAAATGAGAAGTGTTTTATATTCAGTGTCATCAATTCAGCTGAAAACATGTTTGTACCACTCCATGAAATGAATGCTTTTTATAGCGCCGTTCCTGCCAACGTTGCCTCATGAACATAATAAAATTAAACATGTAAAACCAACTCTGGAGATGGCAACAAATAAATCCCAGAGAAACAGTAACACGAAGTAACACACATTCCTAAACAACCAGTTTGTGGCACAAAAGGAGAAAAAATAGGTGAAGTGAGGAAAGCATCATGCAGGGGGTGGACTGAGTTTATACAGAGGTCAGGGGAAGGCATTTTTCAGCCTTTCTTTTCCAATGGATTTCTGAAGGCCCAACATTACAGCATTGGCAGCACCAACCCAGACCACAAAAGTGATTAATCACAGACATTCCTGCCCTTGATCCACTGATGGAAGCTACCATGGAAGAAGTCTCAGCTCCATCCCCCAAATGTGGCCACACACCACTGCTGGAGAAGTGGCCCTGGTGGCCACGGAATCATGGACTCAAATGGAAAAGACCTTTAAACCACCTCCACATCCACACAGCTTTTAAATCCCTCCAGGGATGGGAACTCCACCACTGGCCTGAGCAGATGATCCTTTTGGGAAGAAATTGTTCACAAAATCCAGCCTGAGCTCCCCTGGCCCAGCCTGAGGCCGTTCCCTCTGCTCCTGTCCCTGTTCCCTGGGAGCAGAGCCCGACTCCCCCGGCTGTCCTCTCCTGTCAGGGAGTTTTGCAGAGCCACAAGGTCCCCCCCTGAGCCTCCTTTTCTCCAGGCTGAGCTCCCTCAGTGTCTCCTGAAGCTCCAGCTGCTCCTTTCCCTGCACAGGGATCCTTGTCCCAAGGGACCACGAGCACCACAGCCCAGCAGGATCACACCGTGCCAGGGACTCAGCCCCAGCTGCTGCTGCCCTTGGGCATCCCTGCCCAAAGCTGAGCAGCCACCTTTGATGTCTGCCAGAAATTCAGACAAATCCCCATATTTCTGTTTCCTATCCCTCAGCAAAACAAAAAAAAATCCAGGTAAAAAGGAAGATGAAGGAGGCGGTTTAATTTTTTGGGGTTTTCTGTAGGAACAAGCCCATCCCTCCCTTCATTCCCCTCCACTCCAAAAAGGCAGCAGAGACAAGGACTCTCCCCGACTGCCACCCAGTGATCTCAAAACAGCTGAAAAGAAGCACTCAGAGCCCTCCAAAGTTATGCCACAGTCATCAAATACCAGAGGCGTTTGGAAACCACTGTTGTGGCCCCGAGTAGGAGCAAACCTCCCCAAATAAGGGAACATTTCTCCTCCAACGTGCAGGAATTGGCAGCTCCCCTGCTGGAGTTTATGTAAGATTTCTCAAACTGATCAGCCAACTAAGAAATGTCAAAGAGCCTTCCTGGCTTTGGAGGGCAATCGCCAGACTTTCACTGCAGGAGGGGATTCTGGTGAGCTTTGCAGCTGGGAAATGAATTTCCACGTTGCCAGGATGGAGGTGAAGGAAGATTCCAAAGAATGAGCAACCAGTGATGAACTGATGAAGAACGGCCACGCTGCCACCTCAAAGTGTCCCCTCTCACATCCCCATATGGGTAATTTGCAGAAAAATGGGCGTTTCCAGAAAAATGGGGGGTCGGGATCACATTACAGCAATGTGCTGCTCGAGGTCAAGAGGGCCAAAAGCAACGTGGCCTGACAAATATGAGATACTACTGGGACAACCTTAACATGGAGACAAAATATTCCAGAAGGGTCTCAGAAGGGTCAGACAACACTGTGTTTTTAACACTTAGCTTTATTTACTTACCTCAGAAGATTGACTGAGTAAATTCAGCTTCACTTTCCAGCAAAAGGCTGCAGGACAGTTCCTCAAAACTTACTGGAGAGGAGATCTTAAAACCAGGCTACCCTGGTTAACCAAGACATGATATGGCAAGTGCTTAGCAACACTCTTTTCCCAATTTTTTTAACCTCCACCAGCCTCCCACGGAGAATGACAAGGAGTTATTACCTCCTGACAATGAGCTCTTTCTTCTGCTTCTTGTCCCATTAGGCCCTGATCTCTGCTGCTTCTGCACAGAAGGTACTTTGAATATCTAAAAACCTAAAAGACGTGATTGTGTGCATAAAAGGCTCTTCAGAGCAGGGAGGATTTGGGGCTACTGTGAACAAAAATTTCAGACTAAAGGACCCAGCTTGTTTTGCCTCTAAAGTGTTCAGCATTTCAGATCTCAGAGCAATGGTGGCACTGAAAAATTTAGGGTTTATTATTTTGTTATTTATTAAGCTGCCTATCAAAATTAGTGAAGTTTATACTTGCATTCACTTGGGTATTTTCACTTTCTGAGCAGCAAATAAAAATAAGCAGCAAACCACTGACACAGTCCAATAAAAGAGAAAGAAAATCCAGTTCTGTGGGATTGGAAGCCTCGAGGCACACCTATTGCTTTTTTACCTTAATATACAGAGCAAGAAACACAGAGTCCAGACCAGCATCTGTTTCACTGCCACATCTCAATCCTAAAAAAATATTCACACACAGGCAGCAAACTAAAAAGGACCCAAAGCCAATCAGCTGTCTGGGGGCACTGAATAAAAGAGGTTTTGCTCCATGGTCACAGAAGAAAGGTAAAGATGGACTTTTAGCAGAGTTTGAAGGGACTAAACACAGAGCAGCAAAATAAGGAATAGGTTTCATTCTGCTTTTCCCACTTGAAAGCTTTTCTCACACCACGCATAAAGACAAACAGCTGATGGCAGGAGATAGAAGGGCAGAACACATCTGGGAAGACACATGAAAAGGGTTTTTCCTTGCCTCCTTCTCTGCAAACTCCACTCTGGTTTGATCATCCCTTCCACCAGCATGAGGTCAGGCCCCAGCTCTTTTATGTGGACAATTAATATCTCTTATCATCACTTGATTTATCTCTCTTTAACATGTGTGCATCACATGGAGATGGACTGGGTGAGTTATTGCCTTGTGGAGCCAAGCAAAGAATTTTGTTTTTACTGTCCTGACATTCTATTTCCTAACTTGAATAAGAAATACCACAGATCTATATTTCAAGAGGGATACAAGCAATGTCTTTGCCTAAACACATGCCTGATTTATTATTCAGATTTATAACTGTACTCTCTCTTCAGTGTTTGAGTTACACATTTTTTCTCTGCTGAAAAACAAGGATTAAATCTTAACCACAATGCCTTGATTTAAGCTTAATTTTCCCGTGCACCATTTTCCTGCCTCCTGCAACTCTGAGGTTCCATGACTAAGCTCTTCCTGCTGCCACAAACTGATTTTTCAAACACGACATTTCTCTTGTTTGGCCCATGCATAGAATACCACAAAATCCAATCATAGTGTCAGCACTGAGTAAATCTTTGTTTAAGTCTAACTACAGAGGCTCAGGGCACCCTTTTCCTCCACAGCTCACTGGAGACAGCTCTGAGGGAGGCAAAGAACAACAGGATTCCTCCAAGGACATCTCTAAACCAGCCCCAGGAGAGGGGCACTGAGCAAACAGACTTTCACAGTTCAGCATTCAGCTTCTGAGTTACATTTTGTGAAAAAAATTACTCCCAATATAACACAATCAATCATTGCATTGCACAGAGGAGTTTTCAGTCCAAAAGTGCCTTTTCTGTACAGCTGGCAAGGATAAATAGGAGAAAATCTCTGATACCTTTTCACTTTCATGATCCTGAATACTCACCTTTGTCTTCAAGTCCAGAGGCAGCTGAACTCAGAGAAATTAAGCCAAGGAGATCTGAGCCATAATTCTCCTTCCATGGCTGAGGCAAATACACGGACTCAGGTTTATTGATTCAAAGCCATTAGTGAATGTGAATGGCCAAATCATGAAGGTTTCTGCAGCTCTACATCCAAACTGGAGTGAGGCATCCCGGGATCAAATAAAAATGCAAGAGTACATTGAATTTATCAGTGTTCTTCTCTATCTCGACAGCAGCAGATGTAGCCAGCAGCGGTTTCATTCCAGTCTATCCATGAGGTATCAGCATTTCAGAGTCACCCTGACATCCTGGGAAATTTTCATTGCCAGGTAAAACTCAGATAAAACTGAGAATAACACAACAGCAGCACCCAGGGATCTCTGAAATTTAATGTTTTTTCAAGTTGAAAGAGGGGCAGTCAGTCTCTCCCTGAGGGTCCCAGAACAAATTTATCTTCCCCAACCCACACAAAGCCAAACCCACCCTTGCTGGAAACTCTTCCTCTTTCCAGACCAAGGTTCCCTCTCAAGTTGTGCCAGAAGAGGTTTAGATTGGAAACTGGGAAAAAAATTGTTCACTGAAATCTGGTCAGGAGTGGAGGGCGTCAGCCAAAGGTTGGACTTGATCTTGGGGGTCTTTTCTAACCTTAATGATTCTGTGATTCTGACAGGGTCTGCACAGATTCCAGAAAGACACCAAATTAAACCTGAATCAGGAGCCTGAGGAAAGGCAGTCAAGTTATTGATTATACTGAGCTGCAGAACTCTCTTTTTCTGCCAAGATTTGTCTGTGAGAGGGCAGAAGACAAAAGCTTTTGAAAAACCCTCCTTGCTGAATTAAATCTATTCCCTCTGAGCATTTGCTCCACCAGATACAAAGATATATTTTCATTGCAGTCAAGATTTAGCCTTTTCCAGACTTTATTTTCCATCCAGCCAAACTGATCTGCAATGATTAATGAGCAGTAAAATAATTTAAGAACAAAGAATAAAAGTGTACTTAAAGTGAAGCCCAAATGTAAAATTAGAGATGGTGCTTGTATCTGTTAACTCAGAAATTAATCTGAGCCTAAAGAAAAGCCCATGGTGAGTTTAATACTTCAATTACAGCTTCAGAGAAGCAGAAATAGCCAATCCAACATATTCCATGGTGCCTTTCTGCTATGGACACAGCTTCCAACATGAACCCGATACACAAACGGGGCAATTACAGCAAACTGGGTTTTCTTTGTGAGCATTTCTCTACCAGGTTACTTTTAAATGAGATGTTTTGATGTTTCCCACAGATCTGAACCATATGGGAATCGAGAAAGTATTTAAAAAATGACCAGAAATCCTGCTAATCAAAGGTACAAAACATATAAAGCTCCTCTGAGCTACAATAACCTTGTGGCTGCATGAGCTACTGAGTAAACAGAGCAACCCAGATAAAGAAGAACTGGAAAAGGATTAATTAAATCAGAAGCAATAAAGACATATTAAAAAGATTTCTAGAAAGAATAAATCAAATCACAAATACATTATTACGGGGTCAGCAGTGCTGTTATGGGAAGGATCTTCATATTGGTCCTTCCTTGCTTATTAGCCAGGTAATCAGATGGGTCACAGGGCTGAAGCATCCCAGAGACTCCCATCTGCCCAGGGTCCTTCTAGATTTAAAAACTATCATTTCTCAAGGATTAAAAGCACACAATACCCTATAAAAAGACCAGAATCTTTCCTAAGCAAGAGTTAACCCTAGAGGGATGCCTGAGACAGGTGGATATTATCAGAGCATCCTCCCTGGAAACGTTCATTTGTTTGCAAGTCAAAGTCCTGAAAGAATTTCTGACATTCCCAGTGAAAAGATCTCAAGTCAAGACTTGGCTCAGCAATTTAATTCAGCTTGTTTTGTTGTCTCAGTTGTTTGTTCAGTGTTTATTGCCAGGCTTTGTTTTCCTGTCACCTCCATACCCACTGCACTGCCCTTGCTTGTCGCGTGGCTTTCTATGCTCTCATAATCCTCTGAGCTTCCTTTCAAGTAGCTTGGGGGGAAAAAAAAAAAAATCACAGTATGAGTTCATGAAACAATGTATGAATAAGTCATTTCCTCCTTTAAATACACCTCTGAGTAAATGATCCAGAGACTTTTCAAGAACCATTTACATAACAGTCGCTGATACAGGCTTCAAATTTTCATGTCAATCTCAGGATGGCATTTTAAATCACCCCATTTTCCTAAATGAGGTGAGAGAATTTTAAGAGCAGATTTTGCCAACTTCTAGACCCCTTCTTTTAGACCCAAATCTTTAAATGGTGAATTCTCCTCATCCTTCTCCATTTGGGGTAGTGCAGAAATGTCAGAAGTGCTCTGGGTGTATAACCTATAATCCAAACACAGTTGGGTGCTACTTCAAATACATTTTCTTTTACGACTACAAATGCCATAAATTTCAGCAACTGTCAATCCCACTTCACAGCCTGCAGCTTGAAAATAAAATTTGGAGGCTTTGCTAGATGTGAGTAACCATCTACTGCAGTACTACTGGGAAGACACCTATGAATCACAAGATGCTCAACTAGTTGCAAATAAATTTAGGTAATTTCCAGGCATAATTCATAGACAAGTAAACAAGAGAGTGGAATTTGGATTCTACGTGGATTTCTGGAGTGTTGTAAGAACATCCATCCTTCCTGGGGCTCAGAAACCAAGAACAAAGGTGAATCTCTCCCTCAAACCTTGTTGGAGTTGGAAGAGCAGTGAGGAAGGTGGGGGTCGGGCTCTGCTCCCAGGGAACAGCAGACAGGAGGAGAAACGGCCTCAAGTTATGCCAGGGGAGGTTTAGGTTTGATATTGATATTATTTTATAATATTGATATTTAACTTCTTCCCAAAAGAGTCACCTGCCCAGGGCAGTGGGGGAGTCCCCATCCCTGGAGAGATTTAAAATCCACGTGGATGTGGAATCTGGGGACATGGGTCAGTGGTGGCCTTGGCAGTGCTGGGGGATGGTTGGACTCTGTGATCTCCGAGGGCTTTTCCAGCCTCAATGGCTCAGTGACTGCATTCCAGAGAAGCTCCTGGATGTGGTTCCTGCAGCAGCATGATTGCTCTGAAGGGCCACAAGGGAATTCATCAACTGGACCATCAAGGGGATCATCACAAGCTCCAGGGCTCCACTGGGAACTCTCCCTTGGCCTCGGGATGCTGCAGGGCTCTGCTGAGCTTCCCTTTCCCTGGGATTACACAGATGGAGCCAGGGACTTCTCTGCCAGCCTGAGAACAGGAAGCCAGGGCTCAGATGAGCTTCTCTTGGAATGTCTTTGCACTCAGAGGTCTTGGAGCACAAAGGGAAGGGCAGAGATGGAGATTGGGATCTCTTTGGGGGCCGGCCTCTACATCCCCAACACTCCTGATTAATTTTTTGTGCTGAGCCAGGAGTTTGGGCAATGGAGGGATGAAAGAGCTCATCCATAGCAGTTGGCACTTTTGTTTGAGTGACCTGAAAGAACCCACGGGTTGGGAGCCATAAATTCCCAAAGGTACTGCCACATTTCTTTCTTTGGCTCCGAGTCCGAGTGCCAAAAACTGGGACAGTTGACTTTGATGTGCCCCACGATCAGACAGCAGAGGCAGCAGTGGTGACCCTGAGAGACTCCCAGCCACAGAAAAGCCCATTCTTCAAGTTCACTGAAGAGGTCACAGCCTTGGAGGTGTGGAATCCAAAAATACAACGTGATTTAAAACAGAGCTGGAGGAGAAGACAAAGCAGCCGGGGGAAGAGAAGCGGCAGGAGGGCTGACTCCAGGCAGAGGAGGAAAAAGGACATGGAAAAGGCAATGCAAGTTCACAAAGGGAATCTGCAAAAGTCAGGGGGTGAGGACCTGTGACCCTGTCCCAGCTGAGCACTGGGTCACGGAAGCTGCTTTGAAAGGAGCCCAGCAGCAGAGCTGCAGTCCATCACTTTTACCAGCAGCTCTTCCATGCAGAGCTCAGTCACCCCCACGCTGGGTAAGAAACCCTGGGAGGATTTCTCAGACAACCTACAAGCACCAGGCTGAGAGAAAGGACAGCCCTGCCAGAGGAGAGGGAATTGAAAAAGATGATGTGAAAATTGGGAAAAGAAAAAGCCGGTGTCAAAACCAGCAGAAATCAGAGCCTAAGTGCCTTTTTCTGGTAGAAATCATGGCTTTATCCAATTCCAACAGGTAGTGGTGCCAACTGTGTTGCACAATAAACACTGGAGAAGAGGCTTTGGAGAACATATCCGTCACCACGGCGTGACATGTTAGTGCTGCCTGCTTCCCAGAGTGAGAACAAACAGCGAAATCCAACTCCTAATGAAGTCAAACAACCCAAAAAGGAAAAGAGCAAAAGGAAACACTCTGTCTGTCTCTCTCCCCCATCACCAAACACATTAGCAAAATGGAGTGTTCATGATTAATTCACATTCCTTCCCCACCGTTCTCTCCTGCTAGAGCAGCATAAAATCCAGCTCATTGTTTCTGCTCTCTGAAGATGCAGGAGCTTCATGGCATCTAACAGAGCTCTGGAGCTTTCCCAGCCAGCTCCAGGGTGTCTGCAGGGATTTTACCTGTTTGGTGACAACTGCAGGGTGGCAGTGCCAGGAGGGGATTTGTCAGAGCTCTGCAAAGAGCCCAGCGCTCGCTGCCCCCGCCGCGCCTCGACCGACACGGAACTCGCATTATTTTAGGGCTCAAGGCACCGAAATTAGGCCACAAAAATGCAGAGAGTGGAGATTTTTACAGCACTGAGATGGGCACCGTGGCTGGATAGAGAGATAATTAGAAGTTAGTGACAATTTGCACAATGTACAAGGAGAAAAAGGCCTTTCTCTTAAAAAGAAGAAAGCTAAAAATGCTTCGACTCTACTACACTTCATAAAAGCCAGCTTTTTGAAGGTATTTCAATTAAGCCCAGCAAACTCTTCAAAAATCTTTCAGATTGTTCCAGATCTCACCTGACTCTGTTCTACATTTTCAGGCAAGGGAAAAGAGGGGGGAAAAAAGTTATTTTACTTTGAAAATCTACATAATTAAAACCAGCACTGTCTTCTGATTGATAAAGTTTCAAGTGACAGCTTTGCAGCAAGCTGCCTCCCACACAGAAGCAATTTGTAAAAGCCTTTCAGAGTTTTATGTAACTGAAAAATCCGAGTTGCTTTCATCCAGGTCTTTCTTTCCAGCCCCAGTTTAAACGTGGCTGCAAGGAACTGCAACAAATACATGCCTGAATTTAAGATTAATTTAGGGACCAAACATTTTGTCTAACGATCAGGCACCAACCGACAGCAGAGGCTTTTTCTTGTTGTTCTTTTGTATTTGGCAACTTTTGAAACAATTTTATCTTTAAAGCCCAGCTTAACCCGAATTTTTCAAGCACAACTGGTCACACAACACATTTGCCACCAGCTCAAACGGGCTTAAGTTCCCGTGAGAGCAAAGCCAACAGGAACTGAAACAACAAAGAAATAAATGACATTAATTCGTTCCCTGGGTTGGTGAATACAAACCTGTTTGTTTTATCAGCCACGCAGCACCTTCAGCACTAGAGGGAGTACCCAAAAAAGCTGAACATTTCCTTCATCAAAACTTCAGCAAAATCTGAACATGAGTTATAAAACTCTCACCTAAATCCACGTATTCTCTGAGATTTTGAAAGCTGGTAGGGATGGGACAATTAATTCCATATAAATTTACCTGGTGGTTTTTAAGAATTGTAGATCTTAGGAAGTAATCTAAGCCTCAAATCACTCACCTGGATGCAGGTATCAGCCTCCCCAAGCAGATCAAGAGCTTTTAAGGTAAAAAAATAAAGGTAATGCATTTAAAAAAAAAAAAAAAAATTAAAGCAAAGCAGCTGAATCAATGTTGGCCCAATATAGATCAGGAAAACAATTTTTTCTTAAATGCAAACATCAGTAGTGGGTTTTTTTCCCCTAATAAACTGATCCAGTTCTTATAACCAAATAATTGTAACATTTACAAGCCACTGTAATGTTCCCCAAATGCAGTAGAAACTGAGTGAAAACACTGAGTATTGAAAGATGAGAGGAAAAAAAGGTGTCAAAAGGAGTAAAATACTGAGAAAATATAAAGATATTTCTATTTTTTGCACTGGTAGGGCTAGTAAATTATCTTAATGTTCTAAAATTATAGCCAGATATTTAATAAAATGCTCAATAACTGCATTTCCTATCATCACAAACATTAATTCCCATTTCCTTTGTATTTTGATGGTTCAACAGAAACAGGTTAATGTGAATTCATTTATTAGATGAGGCTACTAGGACTAAAAGTCCAGAAGAAGCAGAGCTGCCTACAGGTCGTATTTTGGGTTGTATTTTGCCTTTCCTTTGTGATAAAGAACCAGAACCCAAATTTGACCTCCAGAAAGTCAAACAGCACAACAGAAGGGTTAGGAAAAAAAAGAAACAAACCAAAAACCAGCTGAACAAATCAGCAAATAGTCAAGCAAATCCACAGGACAAAGATTTGGGCCTCATAAAATAAACCTCTCGCAGCTTCCTAATTTTGGTACAAACTGAGAAACCAGAGACTCAGGGAACAACCACATCTGTGAGACCTCTGGAGGTGTCTGCTCCAAACACCTGCTCCCAGCAGAGCCAGCTTCAGAGGCAGATCAGTCACTGGAGGGCTCATCCCCCTGCTCAGGTCCCACAGGGTTTAAGGGTTGGAGATGCTTTTATCCCGAGGGCCCTGCAGCCAGGGCTGACCTGGAGCTGCACACCCCGTGGGCTCCTCCTCGTCCATCACCAGCACATCCAGCTGAGCACTGCCCCAGAACAGCCCAGCTCAGGGAGAAAACGCCCCTGATGCTCTCCAGGAATCTCCTCCTTGGCTTCCAACCCAAGCAGCAGCCCTTGCAGGTCACCCCCAGGAGTTCTGAGGGTTCCTCCAGCTGCTGCAAGGAACCCTGGTGCACCTACAGCTCTGCCCCGTGTGCTTTCCAGCAGCTTCTGCAAATCTCCCAGCCCAGCCCCTCCCAGGCAGTTCCCCCTCACAGCTCTGAGCTGCTCCTGAGAGCATAAATTCCCCTCTCCTCACAGAATCCTGGAAGGGTTTGGCTTTGTGTCTCATCCCACCCTGCCATGGGCAGGGACACCTCCCACTGTCCCAGGCTGCTCTAAGCCCTGTCCAGCCTGGCCTGGGACACTCCCAGGGATCCAGCCCAGCCCCTCCCCACCCTCCCAGCCAGGAATTCCCAATTCCCAATATCCCATCCATCCCTGCCCTCTGGCAGTGGGAGCCATTCCCTGGGTCCTGTCCCTCCATCCCTTGTCCCCAGTCCCTCTCCAGCTCTCCTGGAGCCCTTTTAGGCCCTGGCAGGCTGCTGGTGTCAAACTTCATTCCCAAACACTTGAACCACCCTATCAATCCACAAATTCCTGACCAGAAGGGAAGGACATGGATCTTTCCCTCTGGTTCCCTGCCCTGATGAGAAGAAGACAATCTTTAGCTGTGCCCTGCAAGTCTGAAGAGTTTTGTTTCCTACAGACAGTGACAGCAGCCTGAGTGATGGGTGAAAACCCTCAAGACAGCAAACCCTGAATACCCTTTGCCAGGCACATTTGAATGATTTGCTTCTTCACTCAGACTGTTCTCTTTTGTTCCAGCTCTGTTGTGATCTTTCAACATCCAAGTGTTACTTAATTCAGGAGTTTGTCATATAAAAGCCATTTTTATTCCTCTTTAGAGGAGGTTTTTATGAGAGATTTTTTCTTGCTGGGGAGCATTCTTAACAGAGAAAAAAAACTATATTAATGGTATTTTTGCAAACCAGAGTGCTAAATACTTATTAAACCATATTTTTTTTTTTTTTGCTAGTTACTTGCAAATGGAACTTGCTTTTTTAACCTTCCCATTAAAAGTGAAAGCAACCACTGCCAGAAAAAAAAAAAAAAAAGAAGAAATTCTGAAATTTTGCCTCTCCTCCTGTGTAATTTTCTCCTGAACCTTGTTGTGTGTGACCCCTTCAAAGGGCGAGTGTGGAAAAAGAAAATATTTGTGTGGTAGCAATGGCCTCATCTCTCTGAGGCACTTGCCACGCCAGCTGCAGGGATAAATCTCCTGTTACAGATAGACTGTGGCTGCAAAGCAGCCAAAATGGAATGTTAATTTAGGCTCAGCCATGCTAAAGCCAGGCAGGACTCGGGGCATTCTTGGGGAAAACCAGGTCTCCACGAAAACCTTGCTCTGAGAAAGGCAAAGTATTTTAAATTTCTAATTTCTCTGATTAGCTTGAGTCTGAGAGCTGGTAGAGAAAACCTCCCCCTTGGAAAATCCTTCTCACTGTTTTGTCCTTGTTTCCTGTTGCCTTTTGATCCCTGCTTTCCTGCTGGCTCAGACTTGAGAGTTTTACAGAGAATATTCCCTGTCCTCTTCCATTGTCTTTATCTCCTCAAAGAGTTTTTGGGTTCTTCCAACCCAAGGAAAGATATTTTCCTATTATTCAGATTCCTGCCCATCCATTTCTGGTATTATGGGGATAGACCCACAGGAAGATAGGATCTCCCACATCCAATAATTTAACTCCATGGCTGTTCCCAAAACACCACAAATCCAGCCCACCACTGTTGTTCTTGGATTCAGGCTTGGAAGCAAATTTCTGTGGGTTAAGAACCCAACCATCTCACCCAACCCAAAGTCCCTGCAGGGTTTTTGGCCAAACTGAAGGTTAAACCATAATAACATGAGGTACCTGAGCCCTCAGAAGTGATGAAAATTATTCCAAGTTAAGCAAAAAATAAAAGGGAGAATTACTTAATCAACAGCTCCATAAAGAAGTCCAGTGTCCAAATGAACTCCTGATGTCCTCCTGACACCCAGCATCTGGGGGAAAAAAGGCAGGGAAAAGGAAAGTCAGCTCAGCCTGGATATTTTCACTGCTGGTGCTTCCCAACAGCTCCGAACTGTTGTGCTCCTGTGAAGATTTTGCTCTCCCTGAACATCTCCCACTGCACTTCCAGATGCAGAAGGCCACGCCCAGCCTGTTCCAGGAGATCATTTCTCATGTTCTTATCAATTTTCATACACAAACCCAAAGCAACTGTTGCTTGTCCACCAGAACAGGCAGCCAGAGAAAGCTCAGGACTCGGGGCATGTTCCTGGACATGACTCCAAACCATCAGGGAAAAAAATATTGAACTTCCTTTGCTGTCCTCCAGACTCTGCCCTGATCTCCTTTGCTCATGCAAACCTCTCTGCAATCAGGGATTTCACCAACAGAGATAAAACTGCCTCTGACTTTCAATCAGATGCTCACAGGTGCTTTTCAAAACCTTGTATTTATCAAAAACCTGCAAAACTTCGTCCACCTGAGGTCGTGCCCGCATGAAAAGGTGACTTTTTCCAGACTAAATGAGATGATTGAAATTTTTGGTAGATTTTGAGAGTGTAAGGATTACCTCAGGCTATATGGACCTCAGAAATTATTCACGTCTCCTCACAGAAATCAAGACAAAACCACTATGAATTTATGTTCTCCGTAAGTTTTCCAGGATAAATGGGATGAGTTTGGCCAGCTGGATCCAACCCTGAGATGGGCTCTGAGCAGCACCACAATATCTGGGCACTGAACACTATGAGGAGCAAGAGGAAAAATCCAAAGCAAAAAAAAATGTTTTTAAATCACTTTGCTCTCAGGTTATAGACAGAGAACATCCTTGTTGTCACTCAGCTGTTACAGAACTTCAGCTAAGCACTGTTAATTATCTAATATCAAGCCACTTCTTCTACTTCAAAGTAATTTTCCATCCTATTAGTTTTTATATCAGAAGTCATGCAGAACTGACTCTATTTATCTTTTGCTCTCTGGTATAAGTTAGTTTCTTAAAGCGCAGACCTGAATAAAATCTTAATATCCCTCTTAATTTGTCACCCATCTGAAAACTGAACTTGAAGTAGTTTGCAGAAACTCTTCCACACAGGTCTTTTGTTTTAATTGAACTTTTCTTTTTTCCCACAGGAAAGCTAATTTAGTATGACTTGCCACTACGAAAATTGAAATTCTTGGGCTAATTAATTTTTGTACCTGAAAGTGAATGACTTTTTTTTTTTTTAAGTTTTTAATACCTCCCTCTAAAAAATTCAATCCCTGGCATGTAAAACCAAAGGAGAGATAGAAAAGTTTTCAGGAATTAGAAAACTTCACAGGAATTGAAAGGTTTATCAGGGATTACTTTGCAGAGTAATATAAGTTTTTCATCTCTACAAAGCCAGTAGCTGAAATATAAAATCTGGCGGCAGTGGGAGTTTCCATTATAGAGCTTTGGCATGGTGGGACAGGAGCACATCAACTTTCCAACCTCATTTCCATGAGTAAAAAGCAGGAGACAGGTTAAAAGTAATTTTCATAGGCAGAGATGACATACACTGGTTGTATTGTTTGATTAATCCCTAAGAACTAAAGAAACAACTTTTCTGTACTTGCACCTCAAAGGGGTGAAGCTTATCCCAGGAGAGGACTTCAAGCTCCAGGGCTGCTGTTGACACAGGGCTTTGACACCAAAGTGATTTTATTGCATCTGGCTGGGCCTTAGATATTTTTCTGTTATTTTCTTTCATCTACTACTTTCTATGTAAGTATTTCCCCACCGAAATAACCCCATATTTTACAGCAAACACCACAGATCTTTCTGTTGTTCATCTCGTAGCCCATTCCTCACTCTGGATTTTTCCCCACTAATAGAGCAACACCTCACTGACTTGTATTTGCCAACAGCAGAGCTAAGAGCAACTTCAATCATTGCAGTAAGACCCGTAATAAATTGAAGCCCCTTACATCACCCATACAAATGGTTCTGTGCAGGGTCCAGAATACAGAAGAGGTGACATTTCACAGCCAGGTGGGACACAGGACTTCTTCAGCAGCACAAAGGAGCAGGGTTGGAGGATGCTCCCCACTTTGGTTCCCAGCAGGATTTGCCTCCCCACTTTGCTTCCCTAACAGAGCACCCAAAACCCCACCAAGGCCATTTAGGGGCCCCAGGGCAGAAGGAATTGGAGCAAAGTGTGATGAGGAGAGCTGAGGGGTTTTAGCCTGGAGAAAATGAGGCTCAGGTGGGGCTTTATTGCTCCCAACAACTCCTGAGGGAGGGTGCAGTTAGCTGGGGATCAGGCTCTGCTCCCAGGGAACAAGGGACAGGACACAAGGAAATGGCCTTGAGTTGCTCTAGAGGAGGTTTAGGATCAATACTGGGAAAATTTCTTCACTGAAAGGGTGACCAAGCCTTGTCACAGCTGCCCAGGGCGGTGGGGGAGTCCCCATCCCCAGAGGGATTCCAAAGCCCTGTGGATGTGGCACTTAGGGACGTGGGGCAGTGGTGGCCTTGGCAGTGCTGGGAATGGTTTGACTCGATGGTCTGAGAGGGTTTTCCCAACCCAAACCATTCCCTGATTCCACATTCTCCTTTTGAAAATGCCTGGTCACTTTTTCCCTCAAGCAGCAAAACCATCTACACCCAAACCACACCTGTGAATGACAATTTTCTCCCCTATCTTATAAAAATTGATTCCAACCACTCCATGCTGGGTGGGCTCAGAGGCTTCTCCAAAACTGTGATCCCAGGATTCTGTGTAAAGCACCCAGCGTTCCCCACGTCGCCAGCTGTGCCGTGTCCCTCATGCACACAATACACTGCAGAACAGTTGTTTTCTTTCCCACACACAGCCCTGGAAGCAGAAAACCACTGTTTTCTCTGCTCCCTTTCCCTCTTCCCTTGCACATCTTTCCACACCACTGATGATCTGGCTGGAAGCTTTCAAAGAATTAATCTGAGACTCCGGGACGGACAAAGCAGCACCTGCTGAACGCGTGACGGCAACACTGGGCTGGGGATCAGCTCCTTTCCCTGCCTCTCATTCCTCACGGCTTTCAAACCACCAAACCTTCATCCTGCAGGTGTTGAGAGCATTTGTGGAAACCCAGACTGTGAAATGGGCACAAACAACACCGCACGGCTCAGACGCCGGAGTCGCTTGTGTCTAGTCTCACAAGGATTTCCAAGGACAAAAGTTTCAGCCTCATATTTTCTGAATCATCACTGGTTATTTGAACCTTTTGAACCCTCAGGAATGAGGGTTGCTGCCAGTCAGGTGAGGTGCCTCTGTTCCACAGGGCGAGATGGAGAAATTCCTTGTGGACACATCGTCACTCTGGAGCAGACCCTCCAGAGCCGCCTCTCCAACGCCCGGAAGGTGACGGGAACAAGACATGACAGCAACACCCTCCACAGGCTTAGTTCCCCTGAAAAGCTAAATTAGAGGAGGAGCAGGTGTCTGCTAAGTCTGGGCTTGCAGCTCCTTCGGGTACGTGGGGAAGTGTCAGCGTTACACTCGCGCTGCTCCGGTTCTGTCTGGGAACACGGGTTTGAAAAGGAGCACGATCCTCAGGACGTGCCCCAACACCCCTCCAGCACAGCCTCCCCTCCATCCCACCCGCCTTTGGGGGCCCCTCTGCACTGGCACAGAACCCA
Organism: Promerops cafer; assembly: GCA_013398275.1. Classification (NCBI taxonomy): domain Eukaryota; kingdom Metazoa; phylum Chordata; class Aves; order Passeriformes; family Nectariniidae; genus Promerops; species Promerops cafer. Next base: position 37,937 of record VZSE01009345.1, on the reverse strand, counting down.
GAGACAGACCCCAAGCACCCCACAAATCAGTGCTGGTTCCCAGCAACACAAACCGCTCCCCAAACCCATTTTTCAAACGTTTTTCCCAGTTTGGGAGCTGCACTTTTACATTGGAACACATACCTGGCAAACACACCGAGCAGGATATTTATGCAGCTCGGGCTGTCTGAGGCAGCAACAGATAAATATGACTTTTTCAACTCTAATCTTCATGTTATAAAATGAACTTTTCACACATTCAGATTCTAGGGAAAGAAACGCCACGTTTTATCAGCGCATCCTATAAAAGGAGCTACACATGAAGCACCTCATCAGCTGTACAGCCCAACCAGTCTTCACTGGTTCTCCTTCCACTTGAACCATTCACCCACAAATTATCACCTTCCCCAATTGTTTTTTCTGTAGTAGGAAACATCTTTCTGAATCCAAGTGAGATAAACACAATACTGCATGAAATAATGAAGTTTACGCTTATTAAATTAATCAGAATTCACAATACATCGACGTCCAGGCTAAAGGACAACTTTGGAGACATGACAGGAAATGCAGATATTTAATAAAAATAGGCAGGGAAGTTCTGGAGTTATTTTTTTTTCTGTTAATGAATGACCTCTCCAGCATCAGGAGAGCCTCACAGGATCTGTGAGCTCACTCTGGAGCACATCCATAACAAAACCTGCAGCTGTTTTCCTGGATTCTGTTGTGAAAACAGACTTTTGGCAAAACATGATTACTTTGGAACTCTGCAAGAACGTTTCATGTTGCACACTGCAGGTATTTTTACTTTAATCTTACAAAAAGGTGGTTTTGTCTTGGAGATTTCGTTTTCCAGAGACATCCATCAAGCACGTCAGCTGTCAAACATAAATCAATTAACCTCTGCTGAGTAATTCTTTTTAATTACTTGAAAAGCAAAACCTTTAGAGGTAAACCTGTGACTTTTTTAGGGTTTTTAATCAGACATTATTTTGCCGTTTATGTTGGTCTGGATCCTGGTGGTTTGAAAGTGTGGTTTTGGCCCTTATGAATAATCAGCAATAAATAGACACCCATAATTCAAGGCCAGCCCAGGATCTGTCACTGCTGTGCCTGAGCAATATTTTAAAATGCACCAGAGTGATGCTTCTGCTCTTTTCCGACCTGCAAGGGGAAGAAGAGACACCTAAGGCTATGTCTACATTATTTATGCCACTTTGATAGATTAAATCTTTACCACAAGGCTGAGCTTTTTTCAAACGTGCCCGAAAATGTTTAAAGATTCCACAGGTGCTCTTCCCGAGTGCAAACAAAGGCTTCTCTTTGTAGTGAGAAAACAAAATTAAAATGGAACAAAACCCTGGGAGCTGTAGGTGGTGCTTAGAACAAATCCTTGACTGGACATGTTGGATTTATTTATTTTTAACTCAAATATTTTTGGAACTCAGCAGAGCATAAATATGGGGTGGGTGGGATGCACCATGTCCCCAAGGGCCACATCCAGGCACCTCCAGAGGTGCTGACTCCACCACCTCCCAGGGCAAATTATTCCAGTGTCTCACCACACCTGCAGGGAATATTTTTTTCCTCATGTCTCATCTGAACCTCCCCTGGTGAAACTTAAGGCCAATTCCTCTCGTCCTTTCACTTGGGACACAAGAGAAGAGCCCGACCCCCACCCCACTCCACCTTCCTGTCAGGGTTGCAGAGATCACTGAGGTTCCCCCTGAGCCTCCTCTTCTCCAGAAAACCACTGACACTGGTTTGGTTTCTAATTCTTAAACTTCCAAATTTGGAGGCAAGCAAGAATTAAAAGATTAAAAACCTCCAAACCACATCTGAGTCTGCCATTAGGGTTAGAACAGTCTGAAAGGAGCTCTCTGCTCCTCAAAATACAATGGAATTCAGGGAACAGTTTGGTCCTTGACTTTTCAACTGAAGAAAGATGCTGAATTCCTTTAAGATCAGCTCAAGTGGAAGAAGATCTCAAAATATTCTTTATTTTGATCACTGTAAGCTAATGATGACCACTGGATTTTCACTCCCTATGTCTCCATGACAAGAACAAAAGGCCAGAATTTTAGACCTCACCTCAGCCTAAAATTGCTTTAAAATGTGCTTTCTGAAATAGATGTCTTCCTTCTAATTCCCAAGGAGTTCACAATCGTATTTTTAGAAAGGCAATTTGGAATTTAACAAACACAGATACTTGGAAATGTCTCTGTGCTTTCCTACTCTCACAAAAAGACATTAAGGTCATATATTTTTTTCTGGAGTGGAGTTGACTTTGGGGTGGATGTAACCATGGCTACCCCACTCGGAATCAAACCAAACTGCTGAATTTGGAAGTCACTGAAATGTACAGAATGCACATGATTTGATCCACAATAATTGTGACTCAGATTTATGGAAAACCTTCTCAGTTGCTGTTCCCAAATAGGGAAGAGGAGAGACCAAATTCACCCATGGATCTCTTCGTCCATTTTGTAGAATCCACTCCAATGTTGCCATCACCCTCAACCCTAATTTTTCCCTGAACTGAGTTTTTACTGACCTGTCCTACAGGAGACGTCCTCAAGCTGTGCCAGGGGAGGTTCAGGTTGGACATCAGGAGGAATTTCTTCATGGAAAGGGCTGTGAAGCATTGGGAGGTGGTCGAGTGCCCATCCCTGGAGGTGTCCAAGGAAAATCTGGAGGTGGCACTCAGTGCTCAGGGCTGGTGACAAGCTGGGCATTGGGCACAGCTTGGGCTTGATGACCCTCGAGGTCTTTTCCAACCTCAGTGATCCTGGCATTCACTGGCCTGTCCCTAGCCCAAGGTCTTCATTTTGCTGAGGGCCGGTTCTCCCCTCACAGAGACTCCGTGAACGTCAAGAATCAGGAATCTGCTTCCCTCCTTTCAGACTAAATAAGAAGAAATGAGAAAATCAGGTGTCATCCAAATCATTTAGGTTAAAAAAGCACGCTGCCCTCCTCTGTGCTTTGCTCAATCAGCCCTGCTCTTATTTCAGAAAGGTTTTATACAGAAACCAGGGCTCTTCAAAATCTAAGACTAATAGGGGTGAGTGACAGGTATATTCACTTCTGAGGAGTGATGACACTGTTTTAAATATTTAATGCACTGAAAAACATATGGAAAGAAAATAATATGAAGTTGGCTTTTGCACAATAACACCATATTTTCTGTCTCTTCCCATGTTGCAGCCACATTATAGAGAACTGTAAAAAAAGGAAAATGGCAGATTTCGAATCAGTTATCCTGGTGCTACCAGCTTTCAAAAAATTAGATTTTTTCCCCCATTTTTTTCATTTTTCTTTCTGCAATCAATAAACAGGCCATGCCCATCAATCTCCATGCCACAGAGCAATATTTTATTTCCAAACTGATGGCCTCCCATGATGAATTACAGTCATTAGAAAGCATGACAGCCTGTTACAGTGCCTTCAGCACACGTGCAAGTGTTGCTGACAGAAGAAATTGATTGTTTATTATTATTATTGTTATTATTATCATCATCATCATCATCATCTTCATTTGGGATCATAGAATCCCCAAATGGTTTGGGTTGAAGGGACCTTAAAGCTCATCTCATTCCAACCCCTGCCAAGGGCAGCAGTGCTACCCATCCCTACCCACATAAAGATGTAAATATTACCCCGAGCATGGATCATTCTGGACAACCCATCAGAGATGAATTTAACTTTTTCCAAACATTTAAAATGACATTTCAAGGTGTTGGGTTTTTTTTTTTTCCTGAATAGATATTTCGTGTTTGCAACAGTTGGATTTGCAACCCTCAAACGCAGTTTTGTGTTCACGTATTTGGATAGATCACCACTTACGTTACTAAAATGTGAAAATCAATCAAAAATAAAATTATCTGAAGAATTTATCTGCTCACCAGATACACTGGAATGTCCACAATTAGGGTATCATGGCTGCAAATGGAATTGGAACTTGGTATCTGTGACTTAGCAAGACAAAGAATACTTCTAGTAAATAATTACACACATAATAGAACTGAGCTCAGCCACACTGAGCTTAACAGGCTGCCAGAAGTCTGAGCTGAACTCAGTGGAAGTGACTCCCTGTGCCAGGGAAGCAGAACAGCTTTCCCAGCTTTTGAGACCTTTCTTCTCAATCTTTTCCTACGTAAAAGCATTTTTTTGCTCCTGCACTTGGAGCAGCCAACGTAAAAGCGAGGCGTCTTCAGATGGGAATTAAAATAGGTCCCTGCAATGCCTTTAATGTCACAAAAATCCACCCTGACAGAGGCACAGGCAAAGGACAGACACTGGAAATGGGGATTGGGGCTGGAGAATTCATCCTCTGGAGCAGTGGGATCAGCAGGGGGGAGAGGTGAGGTGGGGGAGGGAGGAGAAGGGATAAAAGCCCTGGGATGAAGCCTGGGAGAAAATTTAGTGAAGGCACAAGAGGTGGTGGAAGTGAGGGAAGGGAAGAAAAGCTCCCCATCCTCCCTTTTCATTCCGAGCCATCCAAAGCTGAGATTAGGGCTAAAAGCTTCCACTGACAAACTTAATGGTCTTCAGATCCAAAATGTACCCGGACACCCTGTGGTGCTCCTGGACCTGGGAATAAACAACAGCTCCAAAGGAGTTGCAGGTGACAGCACAAAATGTGAGCACACAAAACTCAGGTAATGATTAACATAATTATCATTGTTTTCTGTGGCATGATCTGCAGAGGATCATGGACCTCGAAAAATTCCAGAAACTTCTGAAAGCAGGGAAAGAAGTTGGATTTTACTGGAGAAAAGGGGAAAAAACCCCAAACCCACAAAGGAAAACAGGAGTGGAATGAAATATAAATGATAAATTTGAAAAAAAAATGAGGAGGCCATAGCTAATGATGAGAATTTGGAGAAATATTTTTCTCACTGGCTGCTGGGAGGGGCTCCAGGACTGCAACTGATGGATTCCAGGTGGGATATTCAGAAATAATCAAAGAGGAACTACTGACAAATTAACAGGGACTAAAATGTTTCTTTTGTAAAACCTTGCAGCGAACATGAGCTTTGAAATTCTCCCCTACATTTTGCTAAAGTTTGTTAAATCCAGAAGAGTTGGTCTGGGGGGGGAACTTCCCACTGGAAGAGCAAACAAGCAGCATGCCCAAAGGAATGGAGAGCAAAGATTAATTTCTTATCCCCTCTGTGGCCCCACAAACCTTTCAGCAGAGTACAGCATTTATTTGAGGCATTAGCAGCGTCATTAATGAGATTTCAGTGTGTCAGGTGTTAGTACTGGAACTGAGAGAACCCTGGAAATGTCCCAGGCTGGGCTGGATGGGACTTGGAGCACCCTGGCGTAGTGGGAGGTGTCCCTACCCATGGCAGGGGTGGGATGAGGTGATCTTTAAGGTCCCTTCAACCCAAACCATCCCACGATTTGCTAAATTTCTTCTGCCCCTACCAAACTGACTTTGCCCCGTGCACGTCCAGCCCCGCTGAGTTCCTGGCACCAGGAAGCCCAGCCTAGGACAGGCTGCAGACCCCAGCACAGAGCTTTGCACTTTCCTGTCTGGTTCAGTAAGAACCCCCTTGGAAAGGCAGGAATAACACAGCAGCTGTCAGTCACTGCAAACGCCGCGTCTCCTTTGCTCCTTTCTCTTTTCCAGATGGGCGCAACGACCCGCTGGTCAGTCCAGAATCTGCTCTGGGCACTTCTAAATCTGCAGCACCCAAACCTGAAGACTTCCACAGCCAGAGGAGCAGGTTCAGTCCCATCCAGGCCAATATTAAGATCTCTCCTGTTCCAGAACCTTCCTGCTTTTACACTGCGACGGATCTGAGCCTATTGCACTTTTCTTTTTTTTTTTTTCATTCCATGCAAGCTGCCATCTTGCGAGGAAGGAGGAATAAACATATGGATTGGAAATATGTTGGAATAATCACTTTCTGCACTGATACTTGTCTGTCTGTGTAGACATCAGAGAACACATAATAGTAGCTTTGTGCATGCTGTGTTATTTCACACCGCCTCCCATTTCACACGGAAAAGGCATTTGACTTTGTCTAATACAGCCTGGATTTCTCATGGATTTACCACCCAGAAGAATCCAACTGTCTAAAGCAGCCCTGTTTATCTCAGCAAAAATACTGGAAATTTAAAGTATGAAGTGGTAAAAGAGCATCAGTGACCAATGGCCAATGAAGATAAAGGTCACAGAACGTGCCTGAGGGCACACTTCACTATTTTTTCAAGGAAAAGGGGAAGAAAAAAGAATCTTGCTAAAGAGTTGTTGATCACTTATGCACTTAAAACTTACACCGTTCAGACTTAAAATGATATAAATTTAGAAACAGCACTGACATAACTTTATTAGAAGCCACAAAAAAAAATCCATAGAATAACTAAGCATGACATTTAAGGAACTAATTTAGCTTTTCTAAGGACCACATGGAGCCAATTGCACATGGAACAACAATGCAGGGATTTATATCCTAAAGTGATTTGGATAGTCAGACAAGAAAGAATTTGAGGAGAGGGAGAGAAGTAAGTGAGGAGCAGAGACATTCCTCTGTCTGTTCTCCTGCATGATTAATAAGCAAATTACATCTCCTCTCTTCCTTCTCCAACATTTCTGAAGCATATCTGGTCTTTTTGGGAATCTATCTTAGTATGCCAAGTAGCTGCCAAGACTTCCACACTCTCCATGCAGATGATTAAACTGGTCAAAATATTGTTGTGTGAAAAAATGAGTAAGAGGATAATGAATCCCTGGATTTGGAGTCGTCTGTAAAACCTCAGAAGAAATCTGGCAGCAGGGAACACACTCAGGATGAAACGGAGAAGGGAAGAGAGACAGGAGGTCTCAAAAACAAGTCCTGCAGCAGAACTGCTCAGGGGTTTGTGCCTCTTTGTAGCTGAATTTATGCAATTGTGTTCCTATTTTTCCGTGTGCCCATTGAATAAATGTGGATATGAAGGAACACAACAATTTTCTCATGAAAATCTACCCCTGAACTGACCGGTTTCATCACCAAGAGTTTGAATTAATTTCTGCTGTGCTCCCTGTCTGGAAGGACAATGCCATGAATTTCCATCAGTGTTTTTCCAGTGCCTCTGGTACAAGCATGGCACACCCACACCACTGCTCACCTCACCTCTTCTCACCTGAAAAATGGGGAAGATCTGCTGGCATCACAAGGGCCTTGCTTTAATTAATTTCATCTTCCCCCAGCAGAGCGTTCAGCTCGCAGTGCTGTCATGAATATTATTGAGGTACAGATCCTCCACGCTAATGAGGATCCTGGAAAGATGTGCAGCTCCATGGCTACACATGGAAAATATCAAAGTTTTGGGCTGGGCTTTGATCTGGGTGTGCTTTCATTAATTAGAGCAAAATATTTCAGTACCTGAAGGGGGACAATAAAAGAGCTGGAGAGGGGCTTTTTGCAAAGGAATGGAATGACAGGACAAGGGGGAATGAATTCACAATGACAGAGGGCAGGGATGGATGGGATATTGGGAAGGAATTCTTCCCTGGGAGGGTGGCCAGGCCCTGGCACAGGTGCCCAGAGAAGCTGTGGCTGCCTCTGGATCCCTGCAAGTGTCCAAGGCCAGGTTCAAATGTGTTATATTGGAAATAAAAGCAAAAAATTCACCTCTTTCCCTGTTGTGTTTGGAAGAGCTCAGGTGTGATGGGGAGCAGCTGAGGAGCTGGGAAGGGGCTCAGCCTGGAGAAAAGGAGGCTCAGGGCGGGCCTTGTGGCTCTGCACAACTCCCTGACAGGAGGGGACAGCTGGGGGGGTCGGGCTGTGCTCCAGGGAACAGGGACAGGAGCAGAGGGAACGGCCTCAGGCTGGGCCAGGGGAGGGTCGGGTTGGATTTTGGGGAAAATTTCTTCACAGAAAGGGTTGTCAGACATTGGAACAGCTGTCCAGAGCAGTGGTGGAGTCCCCATCCCTGGAGGGGTTTAAAATCCCTGTGGATGTGGCCCCTGGGGACATGGGGCAGTGGTGGCCTTGGCAGCGCTGGGGATGGTTGGACTCGATGCTCTGAGAGGGCTTCTCCAACCTCAACCATTCCATGGTTCCCAGAGTGAACCTCAGATTCTCCCCAGGGCTGCTGTGTCCTTACAGGGATTCCAACCCAAGGAAGCCCCCAGAAACACTTCTGATCTGTAAATACTCCCCCCAGAAACCCAGCTCCTCCAAAGCCACACTTACAGCCTGATTTCCATGCTGACAGTTTCGCTCCATTTGTTGAATTGTAAACCATGGAAAGCTCAGCAATAAAACGTCTGCAATCTGGAGCAGTAATGGGAGGAATGTCTCATAAACAAGATAAGTTGTTTCTTGCCAATATTGTTACACTTCATAAATACGAACTCGAGTCTGTTTTGCGTCTCCTAGATCAGTAGCAGACTTTTATTTTAATTAAACACAACATATAAAATATTCATTTAAAAAAACAAACATCATTGTTTTAAAGACATTGTGCTAAATTAAATTACAGCGCTTTTGCCATCAAGTTCTTGCACAAAAGAACAATTTGGAATTGAGTGGATTGAGACAGCACAAGTGTCCATCAAGAACCCGTAGCAAGAAGCTGGTAGCTGCCCTGTGAATAAATAACCTATTTATATTTCCTGATAAGTGCTTGTATGAACCCAGTCCAATTCCCAAGACTTCTCATTCCAGCTGAGGCTGTAATTAAGAAACTTCATCACCTGGCAGCGAGGAAGATGCTGCCAGTCCCACTTTCTGCAGCAGAACTCCTGAGTTGTCACTTCCCACAGACGTAATTTATGGTCTCATTTCATTAAACTAATGCTGGCTATCTTTGATAGAGCCATTTTCAACAGTCTCTACCCCAAAAGTACTTTAATTTTGGAATTTACCCCTGCAGCTTTTTGAGGGTCTCAAATACAACCACAATAGGTTAGCTCGAGCCTCATTCAATGCAAATGTTATTCCTGGTTTAGTAACACAAATCCAGCTCCTGGGTTTAGCTCGGAATCCAAACACATTTCTTCCGACACAAGCCTCAGTGATGACATGAATTACAGAAAGCAAGTTTTTAAACTGTCAGCAAGGAAGAATTTTAGGAATTGAGAAGAAATTAGCCAGAAACAGCTGAATACTGAATTTTCTGTAGAACCATGGCCTGGAAGGCACCAGGCACACATTTCCTTCATGGCCAACATGGAAAATTGTACCCCTCAGTCATAAATCTACCAAAACAGGAATAGAGAAGGCAGGACTTGATTCAGAAACTCCATAGCTGAGGGCAAAACTCACCTGCATCACATCACCACTCTGTGCCTTTAAATAAAGGTTTAAAATAACTCAAACTGCTCAATTATGGCTTTAAAGCCACTGTGTGACACCAGAGTGCAACACAGACCAGTAGGCAGAGGCAGCCTGGCCAACGCTTTATGGTGATTTAATTCCATCCTTAATCCAGGAGGAAAACAGAAGGAATAGGAAAAGCAAAGAAGCAGCATTAATGTCCTGCCAAAATGTCAGGCTTCTGTGGAATTTCAGCAGAGCATAAATGGTAAATATGAAATTACTCAAGTTTTGAGATGAGCCTGTGTCTTGGGTCACTCAAAACCAAGATGTGTCTTAAATACTTATCCTTCAAGTTGTTTTCCAGAAAAGAAGTCCTCAATCAGAGCCAGCTTCAGGAAGATGAAGAAGAGATGCAATAAAATCTCTGTCCTGTCAGGCTCAACAGCCTGGAGCAGTCTTGGAGTCCTCCAACTCTGGGGCAAGAGAGGGAAACTCTCTTTTTTTATATTTTTGATTTTTTTTTTTTTTTAATAAAAACAAACCAAACAATCAATGGGCTGATTGGGGATCACATTCTCAACAGGGACCTTTGCATCCTTCCTTCCTCAGGGATCCTTCTCTGGGATTTGCTGTGTTTTAAGCCTTAAATCCACCTTTTCCCCAAGAAAAACGAAGAAAGGATGAACAAGATGAATTTAAGGTTTGAAACGTGTAATTTTCACCAGAAAAAGATGAATAAGAAAATGCACAAAGCCCAGGCATCACCTTTACTCCAGCTCTGATGGCTGATATGTTACATTCCTTTACCAGGGAATAAATGCAAGAAGAGCACAAAACACCCTTTTCTTCACATGTTCATCTACTGCAGGAGCCAGCTCAGCTCATTTCTTTTCAGTTTGCAATTTCTAAACTTTTAATAACTGGTTCTAACAAGCAAGTTTAAAATTCTTTAAAAGACCCTGTCCAATTTCCTCTTATTTTTTGCAAATGAATTGTTTTTATTAAAAGTAGAGCTGGTTTTGGCAACAGGCTGGATGCTTTTAACTCCTAATAGACTTTCCCTAATCTCTTAATTTGGCAGGGCCCATACTTGCTTTCCAAATTGCTTTTAGTACCTCTACTGATTCATTACACACATATATGGTGAAAGAGTGAAGTCATTTTAGCAGCTTTTATAATATTGTAGAATTTCTACATTAAATAGCTTTTAAAGACAACCCACACTGGGAATATTTCTATTCCTGGTCAATTTAAATTTAAAAAAAAAAAAAAAAAAAACAGCATAGGAATAAATTACAGGGGAAAAAAAAGTGGCACTGATCAGACCAAGTATTGGATGCAGTGGGGATGGGGAAAAGGGATTATTTTTACTTCCAGATTGAGAAGGAATCAGCCTGATTTTTTTTTTTTTTTTTTCATCCAAGTTTAGCAGAATGCAAGTTCAAGCCTGGAACAAAAGCTTCAAACTCCTCATGGGAGACCTGGGTAAGCTGGGTGAGCATTAAATGAACTAATTCAGTCCCTGCTTCCTGTAAGCCTGAGACACAACACTTGCTGCTTTAATCACACTGCCATTTATTTTTATAAAATGTAAAATTGCTAAATTGGGCTGGTACTTAATCCATCACCAAACTGGGCAGTAATTGCTCTTCATATGGGTTCCTAGTCTGGCCTGTTTCCTGATCACTATTTCCCACTAATGAAAAACTTTTAATGCTTTCAGATTTTGAGACAACAGAGCAATAAAAGTTGTCAGCTGAGTCCCTTTCGTAGCCCAGGAGATGTAAAATCACAGAATCACTGGGTTGGAAGAGACCTCCAAGATCATCAAGTCCAACTGAACCCTAACACCTCAACTAAACTCAACCAAAAAATCACCAGATGGATCCTCTCTGCTTAGCCTAAAACCTGAGTGAGATTTATTCAGCATAAATCCCGAGCCCTAGTGGCTCAGGAAGGAGGGAGACACATCAATAATTGCTCCTCAGTGGGCTCTAACCAAATTCAGCTTTCTCTTCCCTCCTTTTGCATGGATCCCAAGCTGGTGCTGGTGCTGGGGAGTGCTGATGGACAGCCCTGCTGGCTGGGAGGCAGCTGGAATTCCAGGGGCAGGAGATCTGCACTTCTCCCAGGACCACACATCCATCAGCAAGGCAATATTAAACTCCTCTTTGGCCGAGGAACACGGAATTCCAGGCTCAGTAGCCCCAAAAAGGGCCTAAAGTGTCTCAGTGCTGACAGGCCTGCCCAGACCCCTTCCACTTGTGCACATTTTTATCATCCCACAGAGCTTTAGGGAGTCACCCCCTTCTCTAGTAAAAGTCTGAACAAAAGCTGGGCTTCTGAAGGATTTGGGTTGGCTTTGTGTGGCCAAAGTCTCTCTGTTCTCCTGAGCAAACACAATCCCCCAGTCCCTCAGTCTCACGTCTCTCCTTTTCCACGCTGACCAGGGAAGTCTGATCCTCCCCTGGATATCATATTCCTCACAAATTGTAAATATTTGCATTGTGTGAAAGAAGTGACTCACTGGAGGGATTAAATTTCAGAGTTAACCCGGAGGATTATTACTGGCATTGCCAAATAAATTCATATGCAAATCTTTGCCACGTTAATTCATGCCTTCAGCACAGCAGGAGTTTGCCCAGGCTGAGATCCCTGAGGAGTGTCACAGAATCATGGAATTATGGAATCATTAAGGTTGGAAAAGACCTTCAAGACCATTAAGTGCAAGCATCAAGTGATACCACCGTAAACCCCGTGCCAGTGTTTAGCCACTCCAATTTCTGTGGAGAAATTGTCCCTGATATCCAACCTGAACCTCCCCTGGTGCATCCTGAGGCTGTTTCCTCTCCTGTCCCTCATTCCCTGGGAGAAGAAAGGCAGGAACCTGCAGCAGATGCTGATACAGCCCAGGGAGATGTTCCAACCTTTGCTGTGCTACCGAGCCTCCAATTCCCCCTCCTCACTGCAGCAGCCTCGTGCTGATAAAATCCAATTGGAATAAATCACTCCTTTTTTCCTGATTGTTATTTATCTGGAGTGGCTGAGAACTGTGTTTTTGCTGATCTGACTGAATTGCTATGCTAAATAACAACTAAATTAACTTTGGTGTTTCGATTAGCACAGTGAGAGCCTTGAGCTGGTTATTTTATAATCACTCAAACTGCATTTTTATTCAACAGCTTCATCATAACATTTTCCTAAACTAGAACTTGCTCAGCATTTAGCAAACTGAGGGAAGTTACCAATATCAACAGCAGTGGTAGAGCACAAGCAGTACATGAGAATCTAACAACCATCAAGGTTGGGAAAGGTCTCCAGGATCATCATGTCCAACCTTCAACTGGATATCACCTTGTCAACTAAACCATAGCACAAAATTCCACTCATTTTTTGAGTCTTTACTCATTTTTGGAATGCTTAAATTCTGTCCCTTTTTTTTTTTTTTTTGGAAAAACTTCTGCCCAGCCCCGAAGTTATCAGCAGGATGTGCTGAAAAATTATTGCTGTAAAAGTTCTGTTCACCAGGGAAATGTATAAAGCATCCACATGGAATGAAGCGTGTTGGGAATTCCTCATGGAATGTTCCAGCAGGTGTGTGAGCGTGGTCACACCTCCTGACCAGGAGTGGGAATATGGAATTTTATTTTCACACCACTTAGGCAAACAGACCTTTAGAAAAATATATATAAACCCAAGCTTTCTGCCAATTTAAACACTTTCTCACACGTTAACTGTTATTAAAAATGCTTCAGCAAATCCCCAGGTATCCTTATTTTTCCCAGATGTTACAATATTCCTCAAATATGCCCGATCCTAATAAGCAGCCACTTTTCTGGTGCAAATACATGGAAACCTCTCACAGTGTTCAGATGGGATCCCTGGAGCTGGTAATTCCCAGCATCATGAAATTAAGGAGCAACCCTGATATTTTTCAGCTGGACCAAAGTCCAGCTCAGCACCATTTCCCAAAGTTAACAAAATTTACTTCCATCAATTCTAAATATATGTGGAGCTAAATATAGTAAACCTCGAGTTGAAAAATCACGGCTAAAGCAACATACACTGAGTCTCAGTCTGTGCACCAGCTGTGGGTAAAAATGTGCTGAAAAGTAGAACATTTCGTCTCTTTTCATTTATCAAACATTCAGTTGCAAACACACAGTCATCTGTTTAAGAAGAGCTGAGAATCTGTTAAAATTATTCATTTGATGGTCTTCTGAATTTAAATCACAATTTTCTCTGGAATTCGAATTCTCAGGTAACTTTTTCTGGATAAATGCTTTCAATCAAAAAAAAACTTTGGTTACTGCAGGTTTGTTTTTTTTTTAAATGTACTTTTCCATTTTATCAACAATTTTGCATTTATTTGTTAATATGAGCAATGACACTTTTCTAGACAGTTGTAAAACACGTACCTACATCAGGAAACAGATTAATGAACCAGCCTAGCTTCTGGGATAAATTCAGAAATCAATTTATTTCTTTTTTCCTGTGTTATCATAGCTAAGGGGATTGCTAACGCCATGTCAAATTTGACATTTCCATCTCTCCCAAGGAAGGATTTCATTGCTTTTACAATTCACCAAGTCCCTCCATGGATCTGTGTGAGGAGGAATAAGCATCCAGGTGGAGTCCAGATGAAAGATTTTGGGCAGACCTAGGATTTTATCATTTCTTTCCTTTTAAAACCTGCAAGGATAGCAAAGGATGGTTGGAACTGGTGACTCTCTGTGAGCCAAATCAAACTTTCAGTCTCTAGAACAGTTGTCTGGAGTTGAACTAATTCTGTGCAGTCTCTAAAGCCAAGACTAAGAGAAGTTTTTACTTTTTCCCCTCACACACTCCCATTCCTTTGGTGGCTGTGTCCTGTTTGACCCCCACTTCTAATCCTCCTCATGATCCCTCTTTCCCTTCTTCCTTGCACATTCTTTTAACATTTTGCTCTCCTCTCCTTTCCCTCAGTAGTACAAACCTGTAGTTGTCCTCTGTCATCCTAAAAATGTCTGATGCTAAATTGATGCTCCTCCCATTGCCCTTTCTCCTTTTCCATCATTTGCCCCCCTTTTTCCTATTTTTCTTCTCCATTTTTTCTCATTTTATCTCCTTCTCCCTCCTTTTTTTTCCAGAGTTCTCTGGTGCTGCTCTGCCATCTCTTTCTGACATCCCCTCCCCTCTCTCTTCCAGATTCCCTCCTTCGGGATTCCTTCACCTCTCCCAAAGAACCTTCCAAGGACAAGCCCACAGCAAATCTCCTTTCCTTCTTAAACTCAAAACCACAAATCCATCCTTTTTTAAACCACAAATCACCTAATTTCCTCGCCAGGCCTTTTTTTTTTTTTTCCCCCTGACCTAATCCTCCAAGGATCCATCTCTTTTTTCCCCCCATTTCTCTGCTCCCAGGAGGGGAGGATTTGCCTTCCAGACACCCCTACATCACATTTTTCAGCAGCAGCTTTGACGTCTCTTTACATTTGAGGACACCCTCCCACTCAGCTGCCTCCTCATCCTCTGTCAGATGCTTCCCAAAAAGCCACGGCATTCCTGGTGACAGGAAAAGAGTTCATCAAAGTGCTGGCACCCAAGTGCTCTGCGAGTGAACCTCCCACACCCCGGGATAAAAATAAACAACAACAGACAGAAATAGGGCTCGGGAACCATATGCTTGGGATTTTTGGCTATCACCAAAAGAATGGGAATCGTTGGTGCTCTGGGTCCTCGAGAATCAAACCACCCATAAAGCAAAAATAATTATCATCCGTCATTCAGATTAAGTTTGAAGCCCAGACAAGTTTGAATCTGATGAAGCGCATTGGCTCGTGTTTGTTAATTCTCAGCGAACTATTTTTGATTGTTAAATTGTCTGTTAGGTTGTTTTTCCTCCCAGCTCCCAGCCCCAGACAGCTGGAGGTGTTTAAAGGAAAAGTAATGTGCATTTTTTTTCCACAATATGGAGAATTCCTATTCTTGTATTAGTTTTTATTCTTAGAAGCTCGAGCTGAAATTTGAGTTCCACTGCAATGCTTCCACTAATTGCCTTGAATAATTCAAATTTTACCACTCTCAAGGGCACAACTGGAGCCAGACTGTTCTAAGCCATATTTGTTACTCTGGAGCCAACAAAATAAGTCCGTTTTATGTTGTGGAGCACACTGAGCTTAAGTTACATTATTTTGTTTGCTTCAAATTTAGACAAGTGAAAAGAAAAAAAAATCACAGTGGATCGACTTTGCCAAAGGAGCCCACCAAGAAACCCAGAACAAGCCCAATTTTACTTTGGAAGCAGCAGGAAAACGTCAAAAATTGCAGCATAACCCTGAAAATTGTCCTCCGTCGAAGAAAATTAGCAAAGGCCTGAACTGTGGGATCTCTCTATTTTTGGCTCAAGAGAGAAATTCTAAAGCTGCTGATGATTTGAAATGGGTCCTGAAGAGAAGGAAGGAAGGAAATTAGATTTTTTTTTAACTTACAAAATTGTCTTGCCTGTGTAATAACACTGAGCATGACTGTCACTCCGAAGACATATTAGCTCATTTAGGTAATTAGTGTGAGCAGCATGTTTCCCTGCTTATTCCATTCAATTATAGGGTGCTCACTTTGTCATTACTGGAGTATCTTAATGTGACTTGTAATTAGTGTAATTACAATCCAATGTTAATTATATCTGCCACTTAGACATAATTTTATATAGTAATGGTCTTATTCTCAATAACCTTATTATGTTGTTTATTCAAACAGGAATTTAGCCTTCTTTCACGCGTCAAATATGGAGATTACAAAAAGTACTGCCTGTCATTTTTGTCGTTATGACTCGGGGAGCTTCGCCTTGCAAAATCATATTTGGGGCAATCAATGAATGGAGCAAACCAAATTATAGGGCCTGATTATTAGAGACATGCTGAACTCACAGAAATGATTTGCACGGGAGGCACATTAAGTCATCCCGTGGTTCCTGAGAGGTCAGGGGCCGTAAATTAACCAGGGAATGAGAGATGGGATACAGAAAGTCTGCGTGGTGCTGGCTGTGCTTCTGGTGCTGGTGCTAGTGGTGCCCTTATTAGCAGGGTGAGGAACTAGCAGGAGTAGAAGTGCCAAAAAAAGAAAAATCCTGGGAAAAGATTCCCGGTGTTAGTGACGCCTTTTTGTACAGGGATTACACATCTGAGGAGCAGTTTTAATTTTTCACAGGCTTCCTTGCTCTGATCAACAGCAGTTTTGGGGGTGCAGCCACACTCTGGGTTTAGTTACCAGGGGAGGGGCTTTGAAGAGTCTTTCCTGATTCCTGAGCTTTGCTTCCCACTGTGGGAATGGATTTCTGCTTCTTTTCCTGTGAGGAAATTCTGGGAGAGCTGGGGGTGCTCCCCTGGAGAGGAGAAGGCTCCAGGGAGAGCTCAGAGCCCCTTGCAGGGCCTGAAGGGGCTCCAGGAGAGCTGGAGAGGGACTGGGGATAAGGGATGGAGGGACAGGACCCAGGGAATGGCTCCCACTGCCAGAGGGCAGGGATGGATGGGATATTGGGAATTGGGAATTCCTGGCTGGGAGGGTGGGGAGGGGCTGGCACAGGTGCCCAGAGCAGCTGTGGCTGCCCCTGGATCCCTGGCAGTGTCCAAGGCCAGCCTGGGACAGTGGAAGCTGTCCCTGCCCACAGGACAACCCAAACCATTCTGGAATTTTATGAAGAAAAACTGAAAGACATATCCCAGGAAAATCCTTGGTGCCCTGGCACTGGGCGCTCTCCCACAGCACCAGGCAGAGTCTGGAATAAAAATCCACCAAATGCAGCCAGAGGGTTCTCAGCATCTCCTTGCTCTGGCCCCACCACTGGCCACCACAGCCACGAGCTCTTTCCACAGCAAAAATAGACTCCTTCTTTAAAATAAGTTTTTTTAGGAATTAACCCCAGCCTGCAATAAACTCTGGAAGCAAAGTGCTCTCCAGGCCAAATCCCACTCTGCCCCACACTCTTACGGGCTACCCCGATCTGCCAGTGAAATATATTTGGGTTACAAAGCCCTGAAAGACCCAGTCTAAACAATGCACACATTTGTGCCTCCAGAGAGGCCCAAAAGGACAAGTCACACATGACAAACATCAGTCACGTTATTTAACACACGATGCTGAAGAACCACAGGAGCACAGAAGGGAATTTGGCAGCTCTCTGAGAGATGGAAACCAAGATCCTCCTAATCCACATCTTTAACTGAGTCTGAAAAGGGTTTCAAGCCTTGAGCTCTCTCTTTGGAGGCAAAGGAATCACCCAGATTTCCATGGCTCAGGGTGATGTCCCAAGACAGCTGCCAGCTCTCTTTGAGCTCAGGGAAATCAAGAAGAATCAAAATGAAAGCAGAGAGGCAATGAAAATAAAAGTAAATTGGGGTATGTACAGCAGAGAATGATGCTTAAACCAGCTGGAAATCCAGGAGACATTCTCCAGCCCTGAAGGGAGGCTTAGGGAGCAAATCCCATGGGGAGCTGAGCCCGCTCCTCTGGATGATCTTTAAGGTCCCTTCCATCCCAAACCACTCTCTAATTCCATGATTTTATGAACTATTTGATCACTCTTCCGTGCAAGACTTTTCCTTAGTCCCTTTATGTTTCTTCCACATAAAATAGGATTATTTTTACCACTAAATCTTGCATTTGGTGGGTATGAAGCCTGCTTGGATTCTCTTTCTTTAAAACTATTGGGGACCCTAGAATAGTCATTTTTAATGGCCCAAAGGAAAAGCAAAAAATACTTCTTTTTGTTGTTTTTGAGGGGCTGCACAGAGCATATCTGGATTAACACAGTTCTGAAATTTTATGATTATTTTAACGTTATTTAGGAATCTCACATGTGAAGGTACCTCAAATCCAACACACAGCCCCATGCACAGCATTGCTTACTTAGATATTGCAGAATTAGGTGATCAAATATATTAGTAGGTGATATAATAACTATAACTTATTGTTCCTGCAATACAAATTGTACTGGCACTTCTGCATAAACAGGGTTTTCTCACTGGCTGCCAAGTACATCATATTTCTGTCCGTGACACTCAGTAAACTGACATTTCTACCTGTTTTATTTGGGGTTTTTTTCCTGACTTTTTAACTCCAAGTCCTTCTCCTTAGAGCAGGCAGTGGATTTAGAGCTCCCCAGTCACTAGAGTCACTCATTCCTCACCTCGTGCAGTGTGACACCACACCAGGACTGCTGCAATCACCATTTGGATTTTATTGCTTAAATATATCAGCAATGGCATCTCTGGAATGTGCATTCAGACCCAGGAATTAACCATTAACCAGCAGTTTTCCTAACA
Source organism: Promerops cafer (assembly GCA_013398275.1). Taxonomy (NCBI): domain Eukaryota; kingdom Metazoa; phylum Chordata; class Aves; order Passeriformes; family Nectariniidae; genus Promerops; species Promerops cafer. The sequence continues at coordinate 19,399 of VZSE01009345.1, read as the reverse complement.
AAGCTCCCCCACTTTTTTGGTAACAGAAAGGCCTCAGCAGGAGGAGCAGATCTGCAGTGTGAGAAATGTCTTTTCCCTCTTCCCACCTGCTGCCCTGAACCAGGGCAAAGTTACATGTCAGAAGAGTTTGTTCCCTACATTTGAGTGGGGTTTGTGGACAAAACTACATCCCTGCCCACTCCAGCCAGAGGAAAACTCTGCTTGGAAATGAATTCAAGGTGATTGACCCAGGCCAGGTTGGACAGGGCTTGGAGCAGCCTGGGGCAGTGGAAGCGGTGGAACTGGGTGGGCTTTGAGCTCCTTTCCAACCCAACCCACTCTGGGATTCTAAGTCTGCTCTAGCCCATCACACGTATTTTTAATCCTAGAAAAGACTGGGGGCTGGTTACCCCTCCAGGAATCATTTCCTCCCCGGATTTGTTTCCCTTTGAGAGGTCACTTTTGAGCCCATTTGAGCAGTTCCACTGCCTGACCAGGAGAGACACCCCAGGCAATCCCAGGATGGATTTCTGCCTTCCACAAACCTCCCCAGACAGTGGCATTTGTCCACCCTGGAGTCCATCTGGATGAGCTGGCCAAAGATACCAAGGCCCATCCACCTCATCTAAGGATGGAACAAGCTCCACCATGGTGCTCCTCAGGAAGGTTTCCTCACATGCTGCCCTGAGAACTCCACAGAAGAACTTTTCACAGTCTCCAGAGGGAATTAATTCCAATAATTAACTACCTTAATATTAAAAAACGTTCCCTGATTTTTAACCAACTCTTCCCTGCTGTGATTCTTTGCTGTCATTACTCACATTCTATCAGGAAGGGCATGGAGAACAAATTGTTTCTTTTCTCTTCCCAGCCCTTTCCATATCTGAGGATTTACTGTCGTTGGGCATCCTGAATGAGAGAACAGAGCAAGGACTAAATCTGGGAAATTTGAGTGGCCTCTTCCTTCTTTGGCTCTCCCTATTCATTCCTGCAGGTTTCCCTCTGCACCTTCTCCACCCTAAGTCCCTGTTTCACAGAATCACCAAATCATCAAGGTTAGAAAAGATCTTTGAGTCCAACCAAAAAACCAGCACTGCCAAGTGCCACCGCTAACCCGTGTCCCAAAGTGCCACATCCTCATAGCTTTGAAATCCCTCCAGGGATGGGAACTCCACCTCTGCCCTGGGCAGTTGGACAGGGCTGGACAACCCTTTCCGTGAAGAAATTTTCCCCAATAACCAACCTAAACCTTTGCTAGTTTAACTTGAAGCCATTTCCTCTCCTTCATCACCTCCTTCCCATCCCTTCCTGTGACTGGGAGGACAGAGAGTCCCAGCAAAGCACTGCTTTGTCTCCCATCCCACACCCCAGAGATGGAGTCTCACCCACGGCAAACACCCCGAGCTTCCAGGGAGCTCACGGCTCCCAGGACAGCTGCCTGGAGCACAGCTGGAATTCCCAGGCTGGGCTGTGGTGAAAACCAACAACAGCTCTGCCCCATCACTGGTCAGACAGCCCATCAAACAGCCTCACCCCATTCCTGCCTCTCCATGCAGCCTCTCCACGCCCAGGATGTCAAGGCTGAAGCACCTGATGGATTGGGGCAATTACTGTATCTCAGACATACAAGTCACACTAATGCACAGCAAATGCAGCTCGCCCTTAATTACAGCTACAGACGTGGACATTTGTTTTTCTTAGTAATTAAAATGTTCTATTGTGCTTAATACTGTTATCTGTATTCTTTGGTTAAGTGCAATTTAATTTGCTTTAAGAAAGCTGGGTATAATTTAAAATGAAAAATGTATCCCTTCTGTTATTTTCCGCCCCCAATGCTATTGTTTGCCATGACTGCAGATCTAGAATGCAGCAGCTTCTGAGTTTGTTCACAAAGTTTCTGGAAGGTGACACTGTTCTAAAACCAAAATAAAAACCATTTATTTGGGACTGATTCTGGAAATTTCCAGGTTGCTGAAGCACTTAGTGAGATAAAGCAGGTCCCTGAGGCATTTCCAGGGCAAAGGAGCTTTCACAAGGGAGGCAGAGGTTGCACTGGGGTCCCTGGAGCCCCCCAGTCGTGGCTGGGGGGCTGTAATGAGAAACATGGATTAGAATCATGGATGGGTTGGGTTGGATGGGACCTCGCAGATCCTGTCATTCCAAATCTCCTGCCATGGGCAGGGACACCTTCCAAGTGTCCACATGCCATCCCAACTGTCCCAGGTTGCTCCCAGCCCCATCCAACCTGGCTTTGGCCACTTCCAGCCACAACTTTTCTGAGCAGCCTGTGCCAGGGCCTCACCACCCTCACAGGGAAGCATCAATTATTATTAATTAATTCAAGAACAGCTGACAGAACTCCCCTTAAGCCCTCTAAGATGCAAAGTTCCCCTGCAAAAGGGGAAACATTTTTGGATGTTCCAGATCTGAGGAAAAAAAAAATCCCAGTGGTGTTGGAAGCAGCTCAGTCCCACATCCACCTGCACAAGGAACCAGAGACCTTCTTACTGGTAATTTTTTAACACAAAACCGGGTGGGAAGGTCTGCGAGCATAAATTTGGTCTGTCACTAGCGCTGTTGTTGACTTGTCACAGCACAGAAAGAATTCCTTCCCTGCAGGAAATGGTTGTGTTTCTTCTGTCCCCTCTGAGGCCACAGCCCTCCGGAATCAGCTCCCCCAGAAGGATCCAGGACAGAAGTCACAGGAAGGAGCAGTGTTCCAGCAAGCACTCAGGGATGAAACAGTGCAGCCTGTGGGGATGCCTGCCCTCCGTCCTACACACACCAGGGAGGGATCCAGCCCCAGAGCTTCAAACCACACTTTGGCTGGCTCGCCCTTCTGGAGAAAAGGGGATTTGTAAACAAGGAGGCTCTCGAAGAACGTCCTCGCTGGGGTGTGCTGCACAAACAAAGCCCTTCCCAAACCCTCTCTCCTCAGCCTTGTGCCAGCAGCTGACTTTCCCCATCTCACAGGGTCACAGGAACTGGGATATTGTGAAATCCCTCACCAGAGATGGCCTGCTTTAATCTCAGCTGTCATTTCACACACTCTAGGAAGGATGGAGCAATGTTTAAACATCATCCACTCCCTTCCTGTAAATTCCTGTGCTGTTTCTGCTCCTTATCTCAAGCTGGAGAACCTCAAACAATCTGAGATCCTGCCCTCCCTGCACGACTCATTAGGAGAGCACAGAAATCATGGTGCCAATACTCACTCAAAAGAGGGCACAGTCTGGTCCAGAACTTTGGCTCTTTAGCTCAAGAACTGAGTTTTCCCCAGCCCAGCTTCCACACACAGCTTGGATTTTGTCAGGCTAGAAAAAAATTCCACCGAAGCAGAATTTTGCTCAACATGAAAAACAATTCTAATCAAACCCAAATTCCAGTATCAATATTGTGAAAAATGAGGCTTGCTTTTCTGGTGAAATTTTTAAAAAGTTTAATTTAAAAAAGACAATAGGAGACAAATAAAGTAAAGGGTTACAGCTGGCTGTTTGGCATTCAGTTAAGAGCACACTTACTATCTTGGAAATACTCTTTAAATACTTTTTTAAATTGCTTTAGCTTGCTGTATATTCATACACTATTATGCATTTTTTAAATATTGTTTTGAGTTTAGATTTTTTTCGTTTGGTTTTACCTTTTGACTTTATGCTATTTTGTAGCTTAAATTAATACATTTTATTTTTCTTTATGGTTCTATTTTGTTGTTTTTATACTCTCTGATAACGAAGAGCCAATAAATTTTTATTTTGGGGTTCTGGTTTCTGTCACTTATCTTCATCTAGATAGGATAATTTATAAATGTGAGGAATCACTATTCTTTGAGTCAGTTACATGAATAAAAGCATTCTAACATCACATAGTCTCTATTTTAATATTATGTTATGTCTTAAGATATATTTATTATACTACTATTTCTAAGTTTTGTTAACAAAGTTATTCCAACATTATACATATAGCATTCCTTTTAATATTTGTGAAAAGCCAATAATATAATATGTATTATAACTATATTATCTCCTACTGAACAAAAGAGGTTGCCCAGAGAAGTGGTGGATTGCCCATCCCTGGAAATATTCAAGGCCATGTTGGATGTTGTTGTCTGCATTTTTTTTCTCAAATTTAGGGACTCCCAAACCTTGCAAAATAATAAACACCACAAAACCTCCTGGCATAGAAACAGAAAATTGAGGGGGGAGAGTGGTGGTGTTAATTCAGAATAAACCTTCTTCCTCCCCCAGAAAGTGTCCCAAAACTCACACAGTTAATGAATGAAGTCTGCATTTGTAATGAGGATAAAGCAAGCAACTGCGGGTCACTGCTATGAATATTTCACACTATTTAATGATAAAAGGATCAACTTTCAAACAGAAATTTTTAAAATGGTGTAAGGATCTGTAAATTCAATTAATGAACAGTTTCAGGGACCTCAGTGTAGTGTAAGCCTTTTACCAGGGTTTCTTCTTGGCTTTTTCCCTGCCCTTGCCACCCTCCTGTGACTGTGGCTCCTTCCACTCCAGTAGCCTGAGCCCATCCCACAGCTGTGAATTTGTTCCACTTGCCACTCTTAAATCCTAAACCAGAAAGGCACAAACAGAATTCATTTCTTTTCCTGGTTTTGTGTTTATTCTTTTCCTCCTGGCAAACAAACCCCTGCCAGAATTCTGTACTGCTGCACTGCCCTGACCTGCTGTCAGCTGTCACACACTAAAATCACAACTTGTGTTCTCAGCACCAGAATTTAGCACGTGCTGCTTAACCTCTGTTAAAAATTCCCCTTTTGTCCCTCGTGGCTGCAGGGACATGTGCAGTCATGGGATGCAAAAGCCCTCCTGGTCTGCATCCACCTGAACCCCTCTCTCTGCCCTAAGAGAAATGGATAATATAATTAATATAGATACACTTATGCATAATTAATAATCCAGCCAAAGCTTGCTCCTCTGAAAAGCAACAGTTAGATAACCAAGCTCTGTGTCAGGCCCCATAAAATACTTTGAAAAGCAATATGTACAATTGCAATTTTCCAAAACAAATTAGCAGCTTGTATTCCTCTGTGCTTTGCTAATAATTTGTTTCCAGTGCTGTGCTGGGGAGCAGCAGTGGTGTAATGAGGGGCAGGAAATAGTAACAGCCTAATTAAACTGGGGTGGGTAGGAAGCAAACCATCCATCCTGCTTAGCTGCTGCTCGGTGGGCTGCACTCCCCCATGTGCTGGCAAGAAGTGATTTTTTAAAAAATAATAATAAATTAAAGGGCTAAGCAGAAGCAGAGCAAAAATGGCTTTGACCTGGATCACGTTTACACCAGTTATTTACCAAAATCTTTACCAAGACTGCCTGATGTTACATCCCACCACAGAGAACAGTGTATTCATCCCCAAACTTACTGATCTCTATGGTGCATGGAGGACCACGGCACGGGAGAGAGATGATGCACAAATTCCCTTCTCCTTTGTGGAATTAAGCTACTTTGAATTCACAAAACCCCACCTACATTTACGGATCGAGGAATTTCTGGCCTCAGCAGCAGCACCACAGCAGAGAAGAGCAGCATCAGCAGAACTCTGTTTTCCACTCAGTTCACCTGCAGCACTCACAGAAAATATCTGTACTGTGTAAATTGTGCCTCATCTGCAGGAGGAAGTCCCTGCGTCCTCCTCTGGCAGAGCCCTGGACTGGGAGCAGGTGCTTATGGAAGGAGTTTTTCTGCTGGCTGTGGGACATCAGCTTTCAGGAACATGACCCAAGCAGGCGAGTTCCTGGGTCAGGAGAGCTTCAGCCACAGCCCAGGCTGTTCTTTTTGCACACCCCTGTCACCCAGAGCCATGAATTTTTCACTCCCAGAGCAAACACAGCAACGCCAGCAAAATACGAGGCCTAATTTCACTCAGTCCACTCTCCTCACACCACCAGGGAAAACTGCAGATGTCTGTCCATGGGAGGGAGAGAAAGAAAAGCCAAAGTGCCAGCATTTCAGGGGAATCAATCCCTTATATTTTTGGAAATTTTAATCCATAGGAAAGTTATCACACAAGCCCCAGATCCAGAATTTACAAGGTGTTCATGCAGCATTTGTGGCAGACATAAGGGCACCTCCTGGATCAGGATTCAGCATTGCTCTATTCAGGCTTTTCCCACAAATTCCTTCAGTTATCCCACTTGTTGGTCCATTTGGATATCACAGCACAGAATCATTAAGGCTGGAAAACTCCAAGATCACCAGGTCCAACCTTTGACCAAACACCCCCACTTCCACTCAACCACATCACCCACTGAGTGCCACATCTACTCATTTTTTGAAGACTTCCAGGGATGGTGACTCCACCACTTCCCCAGGCAGCCCATTCCAATGCCTGGTCAGTCTTTCAGTGAAGATTTTTTTCCTAATATCCAACCCAGGTCTCCCCTGGTGAAAATATTTCTTTGTCCTATCACTGGTTGCCTGAGAGAAGAGGCCAACCCCCACCTCACCACAACCTCCTGCCAGGAGTTGTAGAGAAAAACTTGCTTAGACTTACCTCAAAAACTGTCCATAATATCAGTAGGAATAACACCAAATATTAACAGGAAAACCAAAGAACTTCACAGACATTCAAGATAAAAAATGGATGTTGAAAATCTGATTGAACCAGTATCTCCTTCCACAGAAAGAGTTTTGGGGACCTGCAGAACACTGAGGAGTTTTTCAGCTGGACTCAATAACCCCCATTTGAGCTGAGAGCTGCACCTGAGAATCTCTGTGCCCATCCCATCTCACAGCCACAAATGGTTTCATTCATCAAGGAACAAAAAGGGTTAAAGCTTTGGAAGCCACTTGAATGTGAAGCGAGCCAAGTGTATTTCACTAAACACAAGAAGAGCTGAAACATCTCAAAACCCAGAAGACCTCTGCAGTGAGATTCCAGAAGCCCAATGTGTCACGAGACTGGGGATGGTATCCTAAAATATCCCTGAATTAACATTAAATCTCCAGCAGAGCATTTGCTCTGATCTCCCTGGGAGCCAGGCTGAACTTATCTATCATTTATCTGATATTAACATCTATTTATTTCCAAACAGAGTTTGTAGCTTTGCTCATTACGCAGAATTTCTTCCAAATAAATAGATCTGGTGCTAATAAATCCCCTGGCTTGCAGTCACTGGCACAGCAGGTCTAATATCTCATGTAAATAATGTATTCAAGATGTTCCCTTAAATCAAGAGTTAGACCACGGTGCTGAGACTCCTGCCTGAGGGCTCTAAACCCCTGTGTGATGTTAATTATAATTACCTCATTAAGCTGCTGCTTTAGCACCTTTACACCAAAGGAATGCCACAGAGGGGATTTGAAGGAATCACCTAATTCCTAAAGTAAATCATGGCAAGGTCAGGATCTCTGTTCCTGAAGCATCCCAGCAAATGTCCTTCAGAAGCAGTTAGAGACAGGCACCAATCCCAAAGAGCTGGAAACTGTGGGCAATTAACTAGGAAATAACAGCAAATAAAGCAGAGTTGATTATGGAGATAGTATTAAGAGGGATTATTATTGTTTTCACTGTTTTGTCCCCAAAATTTGTATTTTTAAGCCAATATCTTCTTGCGATCATCTTAGATCTGTGGCGAAGCTGACACCATCTGTCAAAATATGGCATCACTTTTAGGGCAGTAAATCCAAAAGGACCAGATAGTCCTAGAATTCCTAAAATGCCTGCTGTCTGGCAGGTTGTGGGATTCCCAAAAGTGAGGCAGGGAACAGTGGAGCACTGACCACGTGTGGTAACTCAGCTGCAACATCACCTCTCCCAGCTGAACTTGGAACTCAACGTCCTCCAAAGTTTTGTGCTCAGATGCCTAAAAATCCCTCTAGAACGGTGTTTCATGAAGAGTCTGGGTTTTGTGACTTTTTTTTCCCCCCTTTTATGTCAGTTCAGTCCCGTGTCACACAAGAGGGATTCTCCAGAGCTGTGGGGAACGTGCTGACAATCAGGAGGTTTTCACCACAATACAGGAATTAAAGTGCAGCTCTCATCATTCTTCTACTCCCAGTATTAAACTGGAGAGGGAGAAGGTGCTGCCAGGAGAATCTGGAATACTACACAAATCCTTACATCCACAAATTACCTGAGAACATTGGTTGGAAGAAGATATGTGAGCATTTCCTACACATTAATCACCAGTGCTGGGTTTGAGCAGCTTTAGCCTTCAGCTAAAGCAGAGGAGTTGAAGATGTAAAGTTTTCCATAAGAAACACCAGGAGTTACCTGCTTAATCTGCTTAAACTGTCCATAGGAGGTGTTAAATAAATTTCCATGTTTAAGTGGGTTTTTTTTTAAAACAGAACCCTTATTTTGCCATGGTCAGGATAAGGCACTTCACGGCCCCACACTGCATTTATACAATAGAATGTGAACATTTCCCTGTGTTTGTCCCCCAAAAAGCACATTTGGGGTGAAGAACACAGCAGGAAGACCCTCTATAACATAGGATTTTATATACGTTATCTATATTGTTTTCCATTTCAGTCTCTGCTTTTCCCAGCCCTTCAGGAAGGAATTTTGCTGGCATGGGATGAGGTGAAAGCAAGAATCATCCACAGCCCCGGGGCTCATACCAAGACACAAACCCAGCCTGAAAAGCCACAGGGATATTTGAGAAGCCACCAGGTAAAGGCTGAACAAAGAGCCCTTCTCACAGCACTCCCCACAAAGAGGCCAGATCTGAAGGGATCTGTTCTCTCACGATGCAGACGTGCACAAAAATACACATTTTAATTCCCTTTCAACACCACGCTCTTCTTCACAGCTCTGTTTTTAGGGTATTTGTGGTGTTTCTTGAGTTGTCACACACCGATCAGAGATGCACCTCTTCAGGTCTGGCACATATTCCAGCCTCGACCTGGAAAACTTCATACTTCCCAATCCCTCCACATAAAATACAGGCAGGCACAAGAACACAAATAAATACAATTAAATTCTGGTTTCATAGATGAACTTTTTGTCTTTTGAGCATCTTACTGAACGATGATTTGGGGAAAAAAAAGTGAAATTCTCAGCTCTGAACCAAGCTGTGTCAAACTTATTGCCAAGTCTAACAAAGGGCTCCTGTGAAACTCTTCTGTGGAATATACTGTAATTGTACTTTTTGAAAGCAATGTCAAATCATTGACATCGACTTGGTGTTCCACAGGAGAAGTTACAATATATAGAAGCTGTAAATTAGACCCTAATCCAAACTTATCACTTTGATAGTTGTTAGACAGACTATTTGGGTGCCTATTTAGCTCTGTGATTTTCCCATTCCTTTTTCAAGCCTTTGTCTTTCCCTCGGATTTTCCAAATCGGGTTTTCCGATAACTTGCACGATAAATTTACGTTGCAGTTACAGCACAGTAAAGTTAAACTCAAGCCAAATCATAAATGCAAACTCTCCAAGGATTTATGAAGAGAAAAATCAGGGTCTGGTAGATGAAATCCAGGTCGCAGAATTTGGGCTGTGAGTTGCAAAGCATATTCCTGAAAAAAAAAAAAAAATCCATATAAGCTCCAAACTGAGCAGTTATCCCATTTGTCATATACATTAGCATATATTTTTAAAATCCATCTTGTCTAATTCATGTTTTTTCATTCTCCACATGACACAAGGAATAGCCCAACCTGTGTTTGCATTAGTGAGCGCTGACATCCAACAGCAGCATCCCAGTGAAGCACAATATTGCTGCTGGGGGTCTCCAAGGTGCCTCCCCAAGCACAGAAACATGGGCTTGACACCCCCAACCCAACCTAAACCACTCCTTTGGAAACTGGAGAAATCCTGAAAGATTCAGGCTGAGCAGATATGGGCGTGTAATGGATTTACAGACAGAAATTCCTCCGGTGAGGAAGTTGGATCTTGAGGGCTCCTTGTTAATTCCCATCAGATGATGAATGTGTTCATTATCACCTACTTTGGGGCTGTTTCAGACAGCTACGACAGAGATTTCAGTAGGAGATTGTACCTTCCAGATGGGAATGAAAACATAACACTCGTGTGCAAATAGAGGAGGAAAAAAAGAAAGAGAAGCGTATTTCCCAGAGAAAACAAGTTCTTGTTCTCTTGAGGAGCCTCCCTAAGCTGCCATAACTATGAAAACAAAGCCCACTTTGGAGGCAGATTTAAGGGACATTCATTAAAAGATGGTTTGGGGGCATTTTTCTTGTTTTGTTCTTCCTAACACATTCACATGGGTTAATTAGCACAGGCCAAACACAGGCAGGAGATGAACCCCACCTCTAATTCCTGACATCCCAGAACTTCTCAAGTTGAAGGCACATTTACACAGCAGATTTAAGGCTGCAAATTCACAGAGAACATTTACTGAGGAGAGAACATTTATTTCACAGAGAACAAAGTCTGAAGGACATGCTGACAGCGCTGTGCCTGCTGACATCTCCCTGGAATGCCGAGGTCTTTCTGGAAGCTGAAGATGTCCTCCTTCAGATATTCCAGAGAATATCTGGCTGCCCCATCCCTGGAAGTGTCCAAGGCCAGGCTGGACAGGGCTTGGAACAACCTGGGATAGTGGAAGGTGTCCCTTCCCATGGAAGGGGGTGGTACTGGGTGATCTTTAAGGTCTCTTCCAACCCAAACCATTCCATGATTCCCACTAGAAAACAGCTTTTCCATCCTGCCCTGTGCTGGTCCCCTCAGCCCTTATCCACCTCATATGCACAGCGTTTTACATTGGGTCTCTGTCCCATCAGGACAGAGTTTTAAGCCAAGAAGCTGCAAACACTCTCACACCTTGGCCATATTTTAATAGTTGAGGTTTTGAGGTTGGTGAGTGAAAGTCGCTCAGTGCATCAAACCCAAAATCCAGAGGGAGATACAGCAAGGGACACGAGTCCAGGAGCCCAAAAAAGCCCATTTACCATGGTTTTGCTGACTGTCACAGGAACCCCTGCCCGAGTGACCGTGATGTCTGAGCACCAGATCTCTGCCACACCTTCACAATCCACGATGCCCCTTCCACTGCTCCCCGAGCCTCCCAGCTCCATCTTCCCCACTCCTAACATTTTGAACAGCTGAAAAGCCGCCAATTTTTTTGCAGGCAACCTATTTCCAGAACTGTTTCTCTACCTCAAGATCTGTAATTTCTCCCAAAACACCCCTTTGGAGCAGAGCCCAGGACTGGCAATATGTTCCCCAGGAGCAGGGAAAGGTTTACGTTTCAATACCTATTGCACCTGTCACCATAATAGCGGGCATTTTCCACCCACGGCGCAGGAGAGAATCCAAACTTCCTGTGGGATGTGCAAAACTCGCTCTCAGCCTTGGGAGCCATCCAGGCATGGTTATCAGGAAGAGAAAAGCTATTTCTGCTGGCTTGCAGGAATTGATGGCACCGTTTAATGTCTTGTCTTTCTATGCAAGTGTGTCTAACCCAGTTTCTCCACAGCTGCCGTGACGTAAATAAATTCAGCATTATCTCCATTTTACATTGTAGGGTGGAATATAAATAGTCCTGGAACTTGTGCTGGGCATAATTCAGTGTTTAAGATATTGAGTACAATTCACCCATAGAGCTGCCTAACACAACACAAAATATTTGACCTGCTTCAGGTACAGCAGGACAAAAATATTGTCTGTGATCTGTAGATGTATGTCCCAAAGCAGGATGGTATTTCTGGGGAAAAATGCCGTTGGGTTGATCATTTTTTTATCATTGTAAAATGAGATTTTAAGGGCTCCTTTAGAACAGTACATCCCTACTATAGTGATCAGGAAATATTAGTATATGTTATACATGAAAAAGCCCTAAAATATCTACACTTGCTTTACAGAATTAGCTCTGCTTGAATGGTAACTATGGATAAAATCCTGATTTTTTTTTTTCTGCACATCCTATTACCTAATCAGACAAAATAATTTGCTCCAGCTGAATTTACTAGAGGAAAATATCTCTTGGTATCTATAATTTTACTTCAGGCTTTCCCTCTTAAGGTAGTAGTGTTTCAGCTGTGGGCTGGAGTGAAACTCCATCATTCCCAGGAAAACCCAATCCACCCTTAGAAATACCTAACCCAGGAAAGGAGATGAACACTGAGAGGGTTTTTTAACCATAAATACAGCTTTGGGCAGCAAAACACCTCCTATTTTGTTTCAGCAATAAATCACTTCTCTGACTTGAGTTACTAATGAGATTTTTAATCATGTGGATTGAACATATCCTGGAGTTAATAAAAAAGTATGGCTTCCTCTTTAGCTTTAATAAAAGATTTGTACACTGCTCAAATGATCAGTATTACGTTTTTAAAGAACCTGAGATTGATGTTTTCAATTCTCCTTCCTATTTTTCCAGGCTTTTATAATTCAAAGGTAATACAGGGAAGAGTTAATAATTCATGAGGTAATTTTAAGGCTTTTATTCAGAACCCTTTTGCCTATTGACTTAAGGATGTGCCATAAAATACCCAGGTATTACTATCCCAGCAATTTGCAGCTCTGCACAGATGAAATCTCTGAATTTATGCAAGTCAGGATTTGTGTTTAAGAATCAGAGCACATCATTCCAGCCTTGGAAGGGTACAGGGGGAGGAAATCACTTTCCAGCACTATTTAAACGAGAGTATTTCATCTCTTCACACAGTTCTGCTTTTTCGCCCTTGTTTGCAGGTTTATTCTTGATGGAGTTATTTTTGCAGTTGCCAAGAGACAAAGGAGCTGGGGGAATATTTTAAAAAAAGGTAAATTCTGCTGCACGAGTCCTGTGCTCCCACCTGCACGAGCTCCAGACCGAACCCTCCGCTCTGGGAGAGCTCTGCCGGACAAAAAACAGATCCTCATAACAACAACAACAACAAAAATGGACTTGTGTGAGATGAAAACAGCAAAACTGGCTCCCAGTTAATACAATCCAAGAATATCCCATGTACTCACTAACAGATACAAAGTTGGTGGTGTTGGGATGAGGCAGGGAGGGACAGCAGTGTCCCCATGGCCTCTCTTGTCACAGAGCAGCCACCTTCAAATGCCATTCCAGGAGCTGACTGGAGAATTCATCCCAAAATTCCTCAGAAAAGTGGAATTTTTGATTGCGCCTGTCACCAGTTTGCAATGAAGAATGGAAGTGAAAATGGGGTTTGGGAGTGCAGTATTTGATTCTTGTTAATTAATTTCTTTTATTAAGAAAAACCAAAACCCAAACCTCACTTAATTTGTTATTTAATCTTCTTCTCTCAGGGTTGCTCATCAGAGTGTGTCTGGTTGCCTCTACAAAATACTGGATTAATAACAGCCAGGCTTCAATACAGAATTTGATATTAGGAAGGAATTCTTCCCTGGGAGGGTGGGCAGGCCCTGGCACAGGGTGCCCAGAGCAGCTGGGGCTGCCTCTGGATCCCTGGAAATGTCCAAGGCCAGGCTGGACAGGGCTTGGAGCAGCTTGGGACAGTGGAAGGTGTCCCTGCTATGGCAGGGGGTGGAATTGGATGGGCTTTGAGGTCCTTTCCAACCCAAACCATTCCATGATATTTGGTTAAGGCTTTTTTACCTACTTTAAATAACCAAGGCATTTTTACCACTGTGTGTTCTACTTCCAGCTACTGCAAAGGAATCACCCATCTCTCACAAGGTTTCAGTAGAGAGTAATGAAAATTGATGCTAATTAATAACTCCACCCCTAAGAAAGTAAACAGAGCTCAGGTGAGCACTGAGCCATCATTTACTGCCACGAGAAATCAACAGCCCCACCTTCATTAGCATTTCCCTCCATGGACGACCAGGAGATCCTGTGCCTGTCCCTCTAAGTTTGCCAAAGGGGACCCAAGGTTTACCATCCCAAGGAAAACGATGTCTTTATGAACTTATAGTGACATCAACTGGATTATATTTCATTTCAGGCCTGCTCTGTGCTCCAGCCTCTGTTCTCCATCCAATTCCCATCCCTGCTGGAGCCTCTCTGAACTCCTCTTTTTGGTTTGACCTCAGAGTCTCAAAAACTCCTGCCTGAAGTTTCCTGTGTCTCTTCTGCAGCTCCAAAAATGCAAATTGCTGTCAGGTTCTTCAGTTCCCTCTGAGAGACAGGCAGCATATGTCATGTGCATTATTCAGAGCTTTCCATGGCTGCTTTTCCAGGGAGGTTTAAAAAGGAACAGCAAACCGTGTGTCAAACCCAAAGCCTTTGCCACAATAAAGATAATCATGAAGTGACATAAAGTCTAAAGCTGGACTAGCACAGGGGTTTGTTTCCAATGTAGCAGGATAACAATGCAATAAATTTAATGCTTTTTTATCCAGACAGGACTGAAGGTGCACTTTACACAGCTGAGGTCTTTTGTAGATGAAACTCTGAGGAAACAGTTCAAGAGGAACATGGAAAATGTAGTTTTTGTTACCCTGAGGAGCAGGAAAACCATGGCAGTGAAGCACAATGAGAGGAGTTTCCTTTGTGCTCAGCTGAAAAATAAACACATTTTCCCTGTAATGAGTGGCCTTCAAAATCCTGAGAGCATCTCCAGGCTCTCCCACTTGAGAGAGGAGCAGAGGAATTTCACAGTGGGCACACGAATTCTGGGAGCTACTGACATTATTCCTCTTGGTCACACAACCACATCTCTAGCCTCCAAAAGGAAATATCCTGGGAAAACCCAGACTCACAGAAACATCCCAAGAAGACCCCTCCTTACAGGGCCCCCCGGAGATTTGGTTGCCTGCATTTCCACAACAAACAGAGATAAATAAATTTGTCAGAATTATGCAAACCTATGGATATAATTCAGTACACAACAGCAAACAAGCTGTGGAAGTGGAAGTGTAAATTCTGTGATCCTTGTTTATGTTCCCAAAGATTCAGTTTCTGTGCATTTCTTGAGCGTTATTAGAAACAGCCCAGCCAACAAAGCAAACCCCAAATCCTGCCCTAACTAAGGTTCAAAAAAAAAAAAATCCCAAACCTTTGAGTGACTCCTAGCACTCAGCCTAGAAGTGCCTGCCAGGAAAAAGGGAATTTTGGAGATGGCATCTCATCAATTTTCTTCATTTGTGTCAGAAGTTGAGCAGCTGTCTCCTTACCAGACTGAAGTGGAGCCAAAAACCTTGTCAGGCAGCCGAAGAAAAAAGCACTTCAGAGGAGCTCATCTCCAAGACCCCAAAGGGTATCACATTTTGCAGCGGGCATGTGTTAATATTCCTACTCCAGTACCAATTGGCAAAGTTCTGCAGCAGGAGGGGGGGAAAAAGGCTGCTTTGTTTGTTTACACTGCCTGCTCAGGGAAAGCAGGATGCCACACATACTTGAACCCCCGAGTTTGTTTATTTATTTACTTATGGCCAGCAGAAGGATTTTAGCTTTATCTTCCCTGAGCTGGTGAGGGGAGTGAAATATCCAGGTCCGTGGATGCACCTGGACTTTCTGTGGCAAGCAGAGCTCTGTTGTTCCCAGGCACTGCAGGGATTTCAGCACGGGATGAAAAAATATCAGCTCCCAGCTCCAGCAGCCTCGGATTGTGAGAGACTGGGAAAGCCCAGACTAAATCTGTGCCTTCTTCAGCATGTGCTGGGCTGAGGCTCCTTCAGGGCAGCCCTCAGAGAAACTTTGTGCTCCCCAGCACGGCGGGTGTGACGAAGGAAGCAATCAAATTCCAGCAGTTATTGCACCAGGAGCTCTGCCAAGAGGGATCCAGCACCGTGAGGCACAGTTTGATCAAACTGAGAGAAGTTATTGATCTTAATTCAAGCCAGAGCACAAGCCAGGGAAGGTCCTGGCATCCTCCTTTTGTCATCAGAATCCCAAATGTCCACAGAGCATTGTCCACAGACAATGCCACAGACATTGTCCACAGACATGTGGACATGTCCACAGACATTGTCCACAGACCTCTCTTGGGAGAGGTCTGACCTCTCCCAAGACATGTTTTTGCAATCCTTTTAACCTAAAAAGCCACATTTTTTCCCTTTTGTGTGAGACAATTCCACTCCTGAAGCAGATCCCACTCAGCAGGATCTGGGTGTTGGGAGGAGACAGCAACACCCTGGTGTTGGAACCCTGGGCACTGAGAATTTTGGGGTTTCTGTGCTGGCAGGCACTGACCCTCAGGAAAGCACTGCATTTGTCCTGAGGCCATGGAGAAGCTTCCAAAATTGAGTGATAACATTGAGATTATGGGTGTGGAGTTTGAATGGAAGTGTGTGATATCACAGGGTGGGAAACTTAGGGTTTAAGGTTTTAGAATATAATATATATATAAAGCAAGATGGAGGTTTTTGGGCATTGGCCAGTTCTTCTTTTTCACCCTCTTCTCCATGGGTTTGGGTGGTATTTTGTAATTGGACAGAAAAGTCCATACTGCAGACTACGAGTTCTTGCTTATTGGGTTGAAAATGAAAATTATTTAGGTGTCACCTCTTAATTGGATAGTTTAGGCTTAAAAGGCCTTGTAGAGAAAGAGATACATCACCATTTTTCACTTTGTTAGCTGGAACTCACAGATCGTGAGCCTGTAACATGGATAAGAATTAATAAACCCCTGAGTCCCACCAAGAAACTCCGTCTCTCCTTTCTAATCCCGACTCCAACAAGGAAACAGGAAGATAGAACCACCACACCCTGGGATTTGCTGCTCTCTCCCTGTGGGATGAGGCTTCCTCAGCCACATTTCAGAGCAGGAAGAGTCTGCACCTGCAGCCATGGCACGACATTGGTTAATTTGACTTGATAGAATGGTTTGGGTTGGATGGGGCCATAAATCTCATCCAGTCCCACCCCTGGCCACAGGCAGGGACATTCCACTGTCCCAGGCTGCTCCAAGCCCCATCCAACCTGGCCCTGGGCACTGCCAGGGATCCAGGAGGATGAACCTGTCAATTATCCACCATAGAGATAAAGGTCAGAATTCACGTGAATAAATAAAGGAACGACCAGACATTCAAGATCCTCCTTCTCCAACCATCTCCTCTCAGCCAGCTTTTCCCCAAAATGTTTATTTACTACACAGCCAGGCTTTTGGCAGCCTTCCCACTGCAAAATGGGCTTCCCAGATATTGCAAAGTGAACTCCAAACGAAAAGGACTTTTTTGTTCTTAGGTCTCCCTTTCTTCCACACAGATATCGCTTCAGAGCTGTGCCTTTAAGGCACAATTTCACCCAGAATTTCTCGAATACTCAGTTAAAGAGAGATGAGTCCGCAGAATGTTGCTAAAAATGAGATTTCCTACGTGGTCTTCAGCAAACTAAACAGATATTTTGCTTCCTCTGTTTATCAAAGCAATGCTTCCTTACTTTTCACAGGTCTAGAAATGCAAAGAAAAAAGGAAATCATGTACATGAGAAATCATTGCTGTTATATTTCTAGCATGTTTAAATAATATTTTTACCAATCAATTGAATAATAGATCAATAAGATTTTGGCATTTAGGCACTGCATGGTGTGAAATAAGAGTTGTTTAGAGCTAGACAGAGAAAAGCCAAGAACAGAAAATAACGGTGATGTGAGTGGATGATGCTCCCCTATTTCTGTATCGAATCATCAGAGAACCATGGAATGCTTTGGGTGGGAAGGAACCTTAAAGCTCATCTCATTCCAGGGCATGGGCAGGGATGTTCTACACTCTTCCAGGTTGTCCACTGGCCTTGGACACTTCCTATATCTCTGTGTATATATATATGTATATGTATGTATATGTATGTATATGTATATATATGTGTATATGTATATGTGTATGTGTATGTGTATGTGTGTGTGTGTGTGTGTGTATATGTATATATATGTATGTTTATATATGTATGTATATATATGTATATAATATACATATTCCATATATATGGAATATAT
>VZSE01009342.1:49636-77935 GCA_013398275.1 Promerops cafer | reverse complement strand
TTGTGTGGGGTTTTTTGGGGGGGATTTTTTTTTTTTTTTTTTTTTTTAGCACTATTGGCAGCCCCAGGCGCTGGAGAATTGAGGCTGGCAAAAAAAAACCACACTGGCCCTGGAAGGTTGGTGAGCTGGCTGTAAAAAAAGGGCTTGGTGAGATGAGTTAAAGCTGGCTAAAAATAACAGTATCAGAAGCCCTCCAAAAATAACAGTATCGAGAGCCCTTGCCTCCAAAAATAACAGTATCGAGAGCCTGTGCCTCCTGGACTTTTTAAGGCCTGATAATCAAAACCTGAATCTTGTCTATGACTCCATGGGAAATTCCTTCGTGGTCCAAGGATGCTTTCACATCCCATTGCATCCTGAGAGGTGATGTGCACCAGCTATCACGAGACAGTTTAAGTGACTGCTGCAAAATTCCTCTTTTCCTCTTGGCCTTAGCGGGGAGTGATGAGAAGTTGGGATTCTCCCTTAAAGTGCTTTAATTGTTGCTTGGTATCAGGTGATCCCCAGGTGACTCCTGGGCATGCAGGAAGGAATCCTTCTTCTACCTGTAACAGCCCCAACCCCACATCTTCCTTAAAGCACCCAGCATCCTGCTTGGTAAGAAAACCAAAGGGTTTTGCTGCAGCAGTTGGGGATTTTAAAGGCTCTTTTCCATTGGGAAATTTGGTTTGGGGCACCTGGACTGTCATTCCTGTTGGAATCTTCTGCTGCACTTTTGTTCCCATTGCAAGACTGTGGTGTTTCCATGTGTCCAGGATATTTTCTTGCTGTCTTTGCTAATTTTTCATTATCTGATAGAGAATTCATTCAAAGACCTTCTCCAGCCTGTCTTTTCCCCATGGTGTGGCTATGCAAAGCCTACTGCTGAGTGCCTTTCCTGGAAGAGCCTCTGGCAAGGAGGGAACATGGGGTTTGGGAGGAAAACAGGGCTTTTGAGGCAGAAAACTTCTTGGCATCTGGCAAAGACTGGGCAGTGGCTTTTTAAGTGGCTGATGGGAGAAATGGGGAAGTGGCTGTGTGGGGTCATTTTGTTCCTGTTGCTTATTTCCCCTGGGATGTGCAGACCCTGCACCTCGTTGAGAAGCCACTTGAAATTATTGTCCATAATATATTTTCAATAAATATATTTCCAATGTAATTTCTCAACAGCTCCCACCCCCCTCTTCTTCCTTCATTCCAGAGATCTTGCAGGTCCCTCCACACAAGAAATCACTGTGGAAGCTGCCAGGGTCCATTCCATTCCCTGTGTGGATAAAATCTCACAGGGTGTGCTATTGATTTCTAATGACAAGGGATTAAAACGTGTTGGAAGTTGCATTTTTAATGGGGTGATGTAGAGGCTGCAAATGCCCATGGCACCTCTTTTCCCACCCTGTGCCCAACAGCTGCCTTTGGGTGTCTTCAGGTGTTTCCCAGGGCCAGAGAGGTGCATCAAGGATGGGGGGAAACCAGAACAAATGGGTTTGAAACAGATGTAGACATGAGCAGTGAAATTTGACAGAGAGGGAAGGTGAAGGCAAAGAGTTCTGAATGAACAGGAGGCCTTCCAAATTAAAAAAAAATATCAAGAATTTAAAAATCACATTTGGAAATGGAGACAAACCCCTTTCCACGTGACTCCACTTGGAGTTTTTAAATCCAGCAGTTTCTGCACCACTCTCTGCCAACATTGTGGTAAACTCAATCTCGGTTTTGTGTCCTGCAGCCCGAGGCCCGTCCTGCTGGAGCTCCGGGGATGCCTGCGACACCAGGTATGTGTGAATGCATCCTGACTCCTTACTGTCCCAGGAAATGACAATTTCTGTCTGTTTGGGTGCTCAGGCAGCATCTGAGGGGTTTGTCCTGGCAGCCCCATGCCAGGATAATGCAGTTGTGTATTGGTTGTTGGTGATGAGCAGCTCCCGGCCATATCTGGGCATGGCTGCACCCACCAGCATCCTCCAGCCCTTCTCCTGCACGGCACTTCGCTTTTTCTTTTTCTTTTGTGTGTTTATGTTTGTTTATTTTTTTGTTTTTTTAAAATATACTTTCCAATAACTAATTAAAAAAGAGAGAAATCACCCAATTCCAGTTTTGGAATGATGTGTGAACTTGGAAATTGGGGCTTGGAGTCAAAACAAGATGAGGGGAGCAGAGCAAGGCTCCTGCTCCAATGGGCTGGAGGCCAGAAGACATAAAGAAACCCAAATTACTGATGCCTTTTTTTTTTTAAATTTCATTTAATTTTTTTTAGTAGGGCAAGGGTTTGCCAAAGTGCACACCTCAAGTATATTTTACCCTTCACAGAGGCCTTATTATGCTGGAACCAGCTTAATGGAATAAAAGGTTGTTTTATTTTTTTTTTTAATAACTGACCAGTAGTTCTAGGCTCATGCATTTCAGAGCACAGCAAAGTGACTCTAAACCAATAATTTTTATGGTGTCTCAAACGAAACCCCTCAAGTTCGGGAAATTCTTGTCCTTGCACAGATTATTGCTGCTGCACTTAACACCTTACAGCTCAAATAACAAGAGATTTTGAGCAGATTGGGAAAAAAGATCTAATGTAAAAGGAGGAATAGAAAATAACAGAAGAATCAGGAGGTTTTGGAACAGATAAGGAATAATTCTCGGGTGAAACGCAGCAATAATCCTGAAGTGCTTTATTATTGTGAATCAATACAATGATGCTATAAAATATTTAGAATTCTGCCACGCACCTATTCCTCTACTTTACAGCCCACTGTAATATCCATAATTCCTGCAATCCCAACATTCAGTGAGCACCAGGTCACTACCTGGGATTTCCTTGTTTCGGTTCCCAGCACTGGGGCCTCCTCGTCTTTGGGGCAGGGATCAGGAATCAGGATTTTTACCAAGGTTGGGAGGAGTGGGGCAGTGGTCCCACACTGATGCCACACCTGTTTCCAAGGCACTCTGAACATCCCAGGATGCTGGGCAGGTCACAGGGATGTGGGCTGGGGCCCCAGTGCCACCACTGCCACCCTCTGCTCCTCCCTCCCTCTCTCCCCGGAGGACCATGGGCTCACCCAGCACTGGGGGAAATTGTAATTTAATTTTTTTCCTCAATGAAAACACTGGGAAAAAAAAAAAAAAAAAAAAGAAGAAGAAGAAGAAGAAGAAGAATGGAATATTGGTGCATTTTGTGACTTGTTTCCCAGCAGAACAAGAGCCAGGGGCTCCAAGGCCAGCCCAGTGATCGGGTTCGATGTGAGCAGCCAAACCCTTGTGGCTGCCAGGGCCCTTCGCTGCTGCACCATCGGAAGGTTTCACCTTCTGCCAAGAGCGGCCTGGTCCTCCTCTTTCTCTTCCCTTCCTTTTCTTTTCTATCCTTTCCTTTATTTTCTTACCTAATATTTATTTTATTTTATTTTTCGATTTATTTTTTAATTTTCCTTTTGCTTTATTTCCCTTTTTATTTTCCTTTTTAATGTTTCATTTTCCTTTCATTTTATTTTTCCTTTCTGTTGTTGTTTTCCTATTTTTTTCCTTTGTTTTCTTTTCCCGTTTTCATTTCCATTTTTTCCCCCCGAATTTCGCGCTTAAGCCTGCTTTGTCTTGTCTCCTGCTGGAACGTTTAACGAAAGGGCAGCCGCTCCCACGCCAGTAGGGTTTTTATTGTTGTTGTTGGTATTTTCCCGACGCTTTGTTCCACTCTCCCCACCTCGGTGCCCATTGAGGGGTGCGGGTCGGGGTGCCCGCGATGGATGGGGAAGCACAAAGCCCCAAGGAAGACACCAGGGCTCTTGTTATCCGGGCCGTGCAGGAAAGAGTTAACCCATTAGAAATTCCGAGCCCTTCTTCCGATAGTTAAACCTGATTTGCATACATTTGCATAATGAATGTCATTTGCATTCTTGGAGGTTGGCTACTTCTGTGGGAAAAGTCAAAGCGGGATTGCGGGGAGGGTGAAGGGGGGTCGGTGAAGAAAGAAGGGAAGATTTTTCCCCCCACACCCCCGCGCATCCCTGCCCCTCGCCATCCTCACCCAAACGCTCTTTTTCTTCCCCTTCTTTCCCCCCATTTTTCCCCCCTCGAGGCCTTCCTGCCTCTCCCTTCCGCAGGACGCACAAAGCCAACCATCGCTGGCTAGGCCGTGGCGAGGTGAGGCGCATCCTCTCCCGCTTGCCCCCCTTCCCCTCCTTTAATTTCTGCCTCTAATTCCATCTTGGCTCCCATTGCCGGCGCCCTCGCGGGCGGGGGGCTGCGGCCCTGTCCCTCCCCTCGCCGCGGGTGCATGCGTGCTGAGGGGGAAGGCAAGGTGCGAGCCACCATTTTAGGCAGCTGCTGTGTAAAATGGCCGATTCCCCTTCCCCTGGCAGGCCCAGCCACGCAGGTGGCAGCGTTCTGGCAGCTTCCATCCGACGGGACCGACCCGCTCGCGGTGCTCCGGGCGCCACGGCCTCGCCGCGGGGCCTTCGGCCTCGAGGGGCTCATCCCAGCCTCGATGTGGCCTTTTGGGATTTCCCTTTCCCCACCGTCGCTGGGGCGTCGCAGCCATGAAACCCCCCCAGCCAACCCACACCCCAAAATCAGCCTCTTTGCATCTCATCTCCAGGTTTTGCACATGGGAATGGCACCAAAGGCAGCTCTATCATCTTTTTTTACCGTATTTTCAAAAAATTACTGTTCAAAATACCCTCCGTGCCTCCTGGGGTCATTGTGGGGCTTGAGGCTTGGCTGCAGAGTTTTTTCCTAGATGCACTAGACGATGTTTCGCTCTTTGTGTACTGTGATAACATTAGTGAAACAGCTGTTTAATTATTTTTTTTACCCCTCCTCCCTCTTTCGGACTAGAAAAATTCAATAGCCTCATTTTTTTCTGTTGCTGAAACCATTCCACAGCAGTTTAAGAAAGGGGAAAAGAATCAATGTGAAACAAGAGTGACTTCATCTCCTCCTGTGCGCGATGGGCTGAGGCGTGAGAGGCTTCGCCTGGTCCAAGGCATCTGTGGGCACAAAGTTATTGTGCTCAGGTTAATCTGAGAGAGGGGGAAAACCTCTTCACAAAACTGGTGGGGTGGGAAGTGATTAATTTCACGACAGCACTTGAAATATATTGGGGTGTTTTATCTGAAGACCCATTGCAAGAGGTTTGTGGTTTAGGTGAAAATCCTGGGGTTCCGTGAGGCCGCGTTTGTTGTTCTTTTTAATTTCTCCCCATCCCTCTGTTGCCATGAGACCTGGAAACTTAAAAGCCTAAATATGCTAAGTGAGTTTAACCCTGGTGTGACAGGAATTTTGAAAGCAGATTAAAACCAACTCAAAATTTATCCCTAGAAGAAAAAGAAATCACTTTTTTTGCTTGCGGGTCAGTGCTGGAGCCCCAGACACACCTGGCTGAAGGCAGCGCCATGGGGAACCTGGCTGGGCTTGGCTCTATCCTGGTCCCTGGTGGAGTCTGTGAAGTGGGGAGGGACTGGGGAAGGGGTGACTGTCCCCGTTGTAGCCCTTTAGCTGGAGCTGTGAAGGGTGTGTGGCCACGGGCTCCGTTCTGCCTGCCAAACGTGCTTAGTCAGGAATGGGAAATACTTCCCTAAAACTTGCAAAAATGCGCTAAGGCTCTTAGCTCTTGGGCTAAGCTGCAGCTACTTAGACCATTTCTCACTGCTTTTATTTATAAACTTCCGTCTGTGCTGAGGGGATTCTTTTTCCCTTCCTTTTTTCTGGTTCTTTCCCTGGGATGGGGCACAGGAATGTGTCGGAAGCAGAGCTGGAAGGAGGGGATGCATCTGGGCATTGCTGCTCTGCTCCCACCAGTGCCACTCACTGGCTTTGCACCACTGAATTTCCACAGGATCACATTGTCTCTGACTTTTGTAGAGTTAGAGGTGATTTATGGGACTAAGGGACACCAGAAGGAGCTCTTTCTCTGGCCCTTTCTCAGTTAAGCCACGTCAGTTCTGCACTGGGTATCTAAATCCATGTGTAGCCTGTGAGTACCATAGCTGGAGGCAGAGTTTACACAGATGGAAAGTACGTAAAGTGAATATTAATATATTAAATATAAAACAATTCTGCAAGGGTACTCCAAAGCATCCCAAGGGTCAGGGCTGCTCACTTTTGCTATTTTCAAATGGATGAACAGTGCTGGAGCTTTGCCACTTGGTTCCTGCTGCACTGAGGCTGGCAGTCACAGCGTGCACCCCGTCAGGCTCTTCATTTGATCCAAGCCTCTTCCCTCAGTGAGGCTCTTGCTGGGGATGGGTGTCCCTGTGCTTGGCCACAGCGAAGAGCTCGGGACAGCCAGGACAAATCCCCCCAGCCTCACGGTGCGCTGGGCTTGGGTTTGGCTTTGGGCCTTGGTGGAGCACTCACTGCCCCGGGCGGGGAGGGAGACCTGGAGAACACAGCTCCCCAGAAGACAAACAAAGAAAAAAGAAGGTGTTGTTTTGACTCAGATGTAGAGTTTTTGGTCCTGCTTGTAGCTTTTGAGTACTTGGAGCTGGTTTTGCTACACGACTGCAGTGAGATGCTGGCTGGCACCACACGTGGCCGGGAGAGCTTTCCCCCATTTCAAATTGCCCCAGGGCACTCCCCAGCTCCTCTTGCTCCCTACAAGGCTGAAGCCCCAGAGAGGCATCCCAAGTTAGGAAACCAAGCCAGTTTCAAAGATGCTGAGAGTTTTTCCAGATGAATTCTCTCTTCCTCATTCCCCCTTGGTGTCAGAAGCGTGGCTGCAATCTCCCTATCCTGATGTCATCCAGCCAGAGAACATGGGTCTGACATTTAACGAGTTCCCATCCTCTTCTCTCTCTTGCCAGGCTGGATGTGGGTTCACCCTACATGATGCTCATTTTCTGGCTGATGAATTGTAGGTCTCTGGCCCTGGTGAGAGTTCACTGGGAATATGCTGGTAAGTGGATTTTTAAAAATTTGAAATTCTTTAAAAAGATTTTCCCTAAACTTTTACACTGGGTCTGGCACCAGCAGGCTGCCAGGATGGGCTGAGTGTCTGCATGGCAAGTGCTTGGGGACTGGTGAGAGCTCATGGTGACCACGTGGTGGGGAAAAAGAGGAGTCAAAATCTCCGTGGTCACCAGCACTTTCCTTGCTGTCTGCTGGGCCCGTCTCAAGCATCTGGGATTTTTTCCGTGTTCAACATCTTTTTTTTGTGGGTTTGTTAACTCCTAATGCCCAAGCCCTGTGAGAGGTGTCTGTCTCATCCACAGGAACAAAGGGCTCCTTTGGGGTTCTTTGGGGAGGGGGGCTTACCTGTTAAATGGAAAGGGGATAATAAAGGTGTTTCCGTTGTGTTTGGTTTTAGCTCAGATTGGCTCATTATTACATGGATCAGGAGTGGGTGTTATATGGAAAACCCCACCCTCCAAAAGCCATGAGCCATGAGGAGATGCCAGCAGGACCTTGTCTTGAGGGACCCTCAGCAGAAGCCCCTCACCATGGCTGATCCCACTTCAACCTCCTCCTCTCCCTGCTCCCGCTGGCAGGCCCTGGCCTGGAGCATGATGTGGATCCTGATTTACACCAGCACCTGTCCAGGCTGACCGAGGCTGCTGACCAGCACCAGGCCTCGGTGGGGGACACAGCACCAACTCAGGCACGGACAGGGTGCGGAGGACACCAGGACATCCCCATCCTGCCAATGCACATCGCCCTGTGGGCCACTCACTGGTGAGCCTGGGGATGTGGTACAGCTGTGGTGGGTCACACTGGGGCACGGGGAAGATGCATCCCTAGAGGGATGGGGATGGCAGCTAGAGCCCACACCGGTGGGCAGGTGGCCTGAGGCGGAGGTGATGGGCAGGGGAAGAGGTGCTGGGAAGGGACAGTGCGTTTATTATTGAGGCGCAGCTGAAGCAGGTCCTTTGCCAGTGGTCAAGTCTGAATCACAAACTCTGCATTGTTTCCGAGTGTGTTCAGCACATTTCCCTACTCCCCCTCCCTTTCCCTTTCCTCTCCTCTCGCCCTTGCACAAAGCTGTCATTGTGCCGGGGACTTGGTGATGGCAGCGTTGTTATTTGGTCAGAAAAAGAAAAAAAAAAAAGAAAAGAAAGAAGTGGGGAGGGGGGACCCAACAAGGTGAAGAGGTTTAAATCAGCTTAGCCCAAATGCCAATTAAAAACCAAAGAGGATTAGGCTTGTGATCAGCAGAATAGACAGTCATTGTGCCCGGGAGAGGTTCCCCCTCCCCAGGCCCGACGCAGTGGTGCCGCAGGTTTTGCTGGGATCGGCACCGCTCTGCTCCCTCAGCAGAGCGGGGCAGGGCAGGGGCTGCCCCTGGCCCGGGGCTGGGCTGGGCACCCACCAAAGCACTCAGCGGGGCAGAGACGGGTTCCTGGCGCAAAGACCTTCTCCCGCATTTTTAGGTGTGCGCAAGGACTCTTGTCTCGCTTTGAGTTCAGCTGGTCAAGGAGAGGTTTCAGCCTCTCTGCCAAGGAGAAGGTCTGCCCTGAAATCGGCTCTTGGGCTGGAGCATCCCTTGGCCAGGGGCTGGTGCAGGGTCCCTGGGGTGAGGTCCTGTCTGGGGGTCTGAGCAGACCCTGTCCCCATCTTGCAAGACCCCCAAGTGCATCTCAGGTGCTTGTGCTGGCTGAGGGCTCTCTCCAGCTGTAGGACCCTTGGTCAGACCTTTGCTCCCAAGCAGGTGGTGCATCACCTTTGGCCCCAGGCCGTGGTGACAAAGTGCCAGGACCATCACACGAGTTCTCCTCCAGCCAGTGGACATCCAGAGAAGACTAGTTCTCTGTTCCACGGCCTGGAGATGTGATGTCAATGCTCTCTGCCTGGTTTAGTTCTCTGCACTGCCCACTAGCTTGCTGCTTCCATGGTGTGAAGTCTAAGGTAGCCAGAACCTGTGGTCCTTGTAGCCCCCTCCCCTGTGAGAGGAACCCAGGCTGGGTGAGGTGTGTCTGGGTGATTGCTTGGACTCAGAGTCGTGTGGCCCACCCAGTTCTCTCCCAGCATGCTGGTAAACTGGTAAGACTCCAGGAACAGGAAGATGCTCTGCACCATCGTGGCAACGGGAATCAGTCTGTGGCTGCTGCCGTTCATTCCTGACTCCACTGACAGGGCAGTGAAGGCCAATCCCCTGCAGCCAGAATGGCTACACTGATGTGCAAAGGGTGTTGCCAGAGCAGGAGAGTCCTTATGCCACACTGGCTACTTAAAATGTGTCCTCGCTTAGGTAGAAAATGTAATTCTAGACTAACCTTGAAGCTATTTTGTAAAGGAAAGTTGCCAAGTGTAGGTGGGAGCCGGGCCAAGCAGGGAGAAGTTTAAGGGACATCAGCAACAAACTCGGGTGGAGCTTGAGCACCTCCATGTCCGAGTGGGGGTGAGCAGCCTGAGCCCCCCTCTCTTTTAGCCTGATGCTGCCTGGCAATTTGGGATGCAAAGAGACCCCCTGCACACCTGTCCTGCCTGTTCTCAGTGTCTCTGCAAGGTGGATCCCTTCTGCTAATGGGCACCATCTCCTGGCTGAGGCGACCTTGGAGCTTGGTGGATCCCAGTGTCCTGCTTTGCACGGGAGTCCAGGGATGGCTGGTCCAGCTCCAGCCATCTCCTGGAAGACCCTGAGCTGAGACCTTGCTGCTGTCGGCTCTAGATGCAAAACGCTCCCAGCACTGAGCCAGGGAGAGGAAGAACGGAGTGAAAGGGCCCTTTCCCTCGAGAGCAGAAGCTGGAGAAATGGTCCTGCTTCTGGACCAGGAGCTGCTTCTCTCCGGTCCTGGCCGCGGTCAGCACTGCCTGAAGGACCACAGCCGTGGTGCAACAGGCGACTGGCGCTGAGGCCGTGGTGCTCAGGGGAGGCAGAAAGCAGAAAAGCTGTGGAGCAAAGGAAATGTGCTTTGAGGGGACAGGGAAAGGGTGAAGGGGATGCTGTGGGCTGGGAGGTGCAACGCCTCCATCTCCCTCCTTCGGAAACCCCCCGTGCGGCCGCTGTCCCCACGCCCGGGGACGCCCGGCAGCGTCCAGCGAGCGCCCGGGCTGTGGGAGCGGGGAAGAGGGCAGGATCCGTTGCTTTTTGTTGCTGCCGTGTAATTTATGATATGAGAGAGAGCCATTGTCTGGACCCATCCTGTATTTTTCCGAGGGCTTTGCCTCTCTTCCCAGACCCCCGCTGTGCCTCTGCTACTGTACGGTTGCTATGGGGCTGCTCCCCGTGCCGCGGCTATGCGGGGCAGTGCGGGGAGGGCTGCCCGCCGCGGCCGGACCCATCTGGAGCCCCGAGCCCGCTGCCGCAGCCCAGCCGCCCGGCGGCCCCGCTGACGTGCCGAGGGCCTGGGAATGGGGCTTTCGGCCCATCCAAGTTCACGGCCAGCGGAGGCATTCAGCTGCCGGAGGGGCGGGGGGGTGGGCAGCGGGATCTGGGGCGTTTGGCTCCATTCTCCCTTCCCTTTCAGCGCCGGCAATGTCCTCGGTGCATACAGATCCCCCGTCCCTTTCTCCTCCTGACAAGTGCGCACATAAATAAATTACCCCACCGGGCGAGTGTGGAACAATCTGTCCCCTAAATTCTATTCATCGCCAGACAGGACTCATTATTCCCCCGATTAAAGCTGCTGGAGTAGCTTGCAAGGGTTACAGTTACTCTGTCAAACTGTAAATAAGACACTAAAAATAAAGGGCGCTGGCGAGAGAAGGGGGAAAGGGAAGCCAGACTAATGCCTGCTGCTAGGGAAACCGAATGAATCCCTAATGACGCCTGTGTACAAACTGCAAATAATGAAGGAAAAGTGACAAACAGACCTCAGCCAGGCTGTGGCGAGGTCTTCGCTCTGTGATGGCAGTGGGGACCGACTCACCCCTTCCTCCAGGGAGATCCAGCAGGAGAGTGGGACCCCCCTCCACAACCCTCTGAGCAGAGCACTTAAGCTCTTGTCCTTCTCTTACAGGAAGCTTTAGGTCTTGTGGGTGTGTTTATTTTTCAGGCACAGAACGCACCTCTGCTTGAGCCCACATTTTGAGGCTGTAGGGGAAAAGGTCCATTGCCCGTGGTCTCAGAGCAGCCTGCAAAGCAGCAGTCCCCAAAGTTTAGTTTGTGCTCTGCTGCTAGGACAGCTGGGAGCTCCGACCTAGGACAGGGCTAGGCCCAGGGGGGTTAAATCCATCCTTCTGCCCAGAGCCCTGAGGCATGCGGCCCAGGCTCCCTCTCGCCTGCGGCCCAGGCTCCCTCTCGCCTGCAGCCCAGGCTCCCTCTCGCCTGCGGCCCAGGCTCCCTCTCACCTGCAGCCCAGGCTCCCTCTCGCCTGCGGCCCAGGCTCCCTCTCACCTGCGGCCCAGGCTCCCTCTCGCCTGCAGCAGGCCATCACGTCCATGGCTGAGATGGACATGCAGGGCTGAGTCCCAGGTCTGAGCAGCCTGGGTCTGCTCCTCGCTGCTGCCTGTGCCATGACAGATCACAGGGGCGGATGTGTCCAGCCCTAGAAAGCCTCTTTGGATAAAATACAGTTCCTTCCTGGCTGGTCTCTTGCCAGCCAGCAAAGATAGGGACATTTGCCTTGCAGCAGATCCTTTTTCTCCTTTGGTATCTTAGAGCTGAAGAAATTAAGCAAAAAAAATCAGCTATAGGCTTCTCATGGGTGTTTCTCAGTTCCAGAGGGACTGAAATGTGAGGGTTTTATTTCAGGTCCTGCTGGAATTCTTCCCACCACCCGCAATGGGTGAAATGCTGGAATTCTCTATGTTGCTCAGGGAAATATTTTGATTCACACTCCCCAAGCACGTAAAAGACGGAGAAAAGACAGCTCTGAGCTGTGCCCCTCCAGGTGGATTCTTGCTCTCCAAAGGAGAGCACCGAGCAGGGAAGGTCCTGGCAGTCCTTGGCACCCAGAGCAGACAAGGCTGTGACCAGGCTGGACACAGAGCCCTCATCCCCCAGGTCTGTGTGGATGCCTCAGTGCACTCCCATCCTCCCACAGAGCCTTTCTGGAGCCTGATCTCCACCAAGGAAGGGCACAGCCAAGCGCAGGGGGAGCAGCAGATGCCAGTGATCCCTGCCCTGTGGATGCTGTTCAGCACGGCACCCACCTGTTCTCCCACCAGCAGCAGAATTGTAAGGGACCTCATGCAGGCAGAGGGTTTTGCAGAGACATGCTCTGCTTGGGGCTTCTACAAGGCTCAGACATCTTAAAAGGGATTTTTCAGGCCAGCCGAGCTAGTCTGGAGCCCAGTTGCATTTCCCAGTCAGGTCAAACCTAGGCTTAGCAGATTTCTTTCCCTTCTGCCTTAGGGGAAACAAACCCTTTTCACCCACAATTCCCAGCTGGCTGCAAGGCCTCATGACTCCAAAGCAGCATTCCTGGGACTTTCCTGATGCCATGGTATGTGCAGAATTTCAAACAGAGGCACATGGCTCCACATCTGCATGTGCTCTCCCAGCTGGACTCTATTACCTGGGAGAAGCTCCAGGATGGAGCAGGAGATTCATTATTGCCACTGCCAATGGTGGTGTCCGTGCAGCTCCTACAGCCCCAGGTGGGTGTGTGCAGGTGGTGATGAAGGAAGAGCTGTGCTCCTGTCCCTCCCCTGCAGTATTTACCAGCTGAGCTGAAAAAAGAGCAATTTGAAAAAAGTCTCATAACCAGCCAGACCTGAGCAAGTCAAACCCATACCTGGGTTGTCCTGGTGCTCCCCAGCCATGGACATGGGCAGCTCTTCACCACACCTGCTCCCTGGAGTTTGCCTTTAGAGAAGTTTTGGGCTCAGGGAACCCCATGGTGTCCTGGGAGAGGGCTTTGATCCCATGGGTTTTGCTCCTCTACCAGGAACGCTTTGCTTGAAGACTCAGGTGCTGGGAGCAGCAGCAGGGCCAGGGATGCAACGGGGAATACTCAGATCCACTTGAGACCACACCAGGAATGGCAAAAAGGAACTTACTTGCCTTTTCCTGCCTGAACCTCTTGGGTCACATTTTCCAAGGTTTCTCTCAACCTGTAAAAATAGGGTTATCGCTACTTTTTAATGGGATCTATGATTCCCCTCCATGTGAGTCACCCAGTGCCAGAAACTCAAGCTTTTGAGGAGACTGGGGGTTGTTGGCTCTTGAGCAAAGCACATCCTGACCAGATTTGCCCTACAGCCACCTGGAGAGATGAGGAAAGTCAGGGAGTCCTCCATTTTAGATATCTTCATACCAGTTCTGAGAAGATCTTGTGCCTCCTTTCGTTTCCTCAAGACACCCGACTGTGCTTTTTCACCTGTCCATGGATGTCATCTGCATGTGTCCAGGAACCAGAAGCTGGCAGCTCGCTCCTGGACCTTCAAAGATGGCTCAGCAAGTTCCAAAGGGCTGTGTCTCAGCCACACCACTGTCACTTCCCTTCCCTTTTCAAGGATTAGGATGAGGCAAATACCTTCAGTCTGGTTTAATCCTCACTACCTGATTCTGCAGGAGTCTGCTGGCGCACACGTAGCGCACACATTTCAGTAATAGCCGGGTAACTTGCGGGGCTAAATCACTCCGGGTTTTTTCCATTATAACCTCCTTTTAGAGCACGTTTAAATGCTTCCCCGCAGGCTCATGCGAGGGCTGTTAAGGGCTTCATTTGAATAAATAAGGGCATAGGTAGAGGAAGAACATCACCAGAGCCCCCTGGAAACCCAGCGCCAGCCATGGCAGCAGTGGGCTGGCGAGGGGCGAAGGGCCTCGATGTTATATATTCCATAAAGTAGAGTAATTAAGTATTACTAGTTTTGATGACTTCAAACAGAGTGACTCCAGGAAATAAGCCCCTTCTTTATAATTAGTGGGATTTCCTCTGCATCAAACGGAGAGATTGATTCTTTAATCTGCTCACATGCTTTTGATTTGGTCTTTTAGCTGCTTGTACCAACTGCTTCTACTCCCTGCTCTTGCCGATAAAACCTTGCAAAGGAGATTTTAAGAAGGCATGACCTGAGTTGAGGTCCAGGATTTTCTTTGTGTGTGGCTGTTTTGTGAATTCCTAATTTGCCAGAGGTGATGATCATGATGATAACAACAATAAAAAATAACACAGACATGGGTTTTAAGCATCCACCTATGTTTAGGTCAAATAATTGGGGTTTGAGGTTTTGTTTATTGTCTTCTCAGCACACCTCTTAGCTCTGGCTCATGCTCTTTAACACCTGAAAAGGTAATTTTGGCTTCCTGTCTGAGCTGACCCAGGTTGGGCTCATCACATGATGTTGCTCTTGTAGGAGCACACACCCAACACCAGGGTCTGGCCGGTCTGCTGGTATTCCAAGGGCTCCACTGAAGTAAGGGCTGGATCTGTGCAGAGTGTCTTTGGAGTATTCCAGGTGTAGGACCTGATTTAGGACTAAACACAGGAACTTGGGAAGCTCTGTCTGAAATTAAAGGGATTGTGGCTGCCCCATCCCTGGAAGTGTCCAAGGCCAGGTTGGACAGGGCTTGGAGCACCCTGGCTTGTGGCAGGGGGTAGAATGAGATGAGCTTTGAGGTCCCTTCCACTCCAAGCCATTCCATGACTCTATGAAAATCCCTGCAAATGTTGCTGTTTTCCAAATGAAGAGTTCAGGAGGGAGTGGGAACTTGCCCCCTGCAAGTGCAAGAAGCTGGTGGTGAGCAACCAGCTCCTTCCTGGGCACCTCCATGGGGTCAGTGGCACCGCATCAGTCCTGAGGGAAATGGGGTCTGGGGTCCGTGCTGGTTCCAGGCGTGGACTAAACCTCCCATGTGCTACTTGCACCTCCAAAGCAGCTCCGACCTTGAATCATCTCAGCAAACAGCCCCTGGCTGGATTTTCTTCTGGCACGTGAGGTTCTTCTGGGACTGCTGAGGAGATAAAAAAAGGGGGAACTGGCACTATGCTGCTTTCCATCCATCTTTTGGTGCTGTTGGAAACGTGCAGGATGAGCAAGAGAGAGGCTTGTGGGCCTTACATGCATCCCAGAGGGTGAAAATGAGAGGACGATGGCTCTGCTCTGGCAGCTGTGGGGCAGGGACTGGCATCGCTCTCGGTGCCTCGCCCACAGACGAGGTGGGAAGGGCAAACGCGGCTGTGGCCGCCCCTGTCCGGTGGCACCAGCCTGCAGGGAGGGGCCGCGGGGAGGGGATGGATCATCCTGGGCTCACCTGGAGCCGGAGCAGGAGCAGGAGCGCTGCGAGCAGTGGTTGGTATGCCCTGCACAAGCCTCCCCGCGTCTGGAGCGGTGTCGAACACAGATGGTATAATTAGGGAGCCGGCGAATACGTAACTGTACATTATGCAAATAGTGATCAAAATCACTGTTTTCAGCAGAAATGCCTGAAGATCAAGACAGAAGCTTCATGCAACCTTAATTTAATCTGGTCCTGCAGGAGTGGGGAGGTCTGATGGATGACCCAACCTTGTGCCTGCCCGTGTTTAGCAAGGCTAGGGTGGGAGGCGGGGGGAGGAGTGCTGGAGCGTGCTAAGCCAAGGGGAAATGGCACTGAAATCATGTTAGCAAACAGGGAAAAGGGGCAGAAAGTGCTGATGTTTACAGTGATTTTATTTTTCTTTTAATTTCAGGTGAAGAACATAAGGCCAGAAGAATAGGAAAAATTAAAAAAAAAAAGGAAGAAAAGAAAGAAAAAGAGTCTCCAACCCCAGGAAATCTGTGTTAATTGCTTATGAATGTCTCTGTCTAAAAAATTATCGAATTGATGTTGTCGTGCTTTTTTTTGACAGCCTGTCTGTTACATTTTTTTAAAATATTCATGCACCGAAATCTAATTACTAGGCAAATTTAATGATAATGAAATGAAGGCACTTTAGCAGAAAGCATAGGGCCTTGTTAATGTTTTCTCAGCCTCTGTCTTGTTCATATTTTTAAAATATTTTTTTTTTACAACTGTCTTTCGTGCATATAAAAAAAAAAAAGATTGCTGAAAATAAAACTCAGATTGCCGATAATGTTTGTGGTGGTTCTGTTTGTAATGATGGGGAATTTGCAAGGTGATTAAAGGTGTTTTGCAAAAATCAAATGAGCCTAACCTAATCAGATAAGGCAGATAAAATATTATTATTAGAGGGGTAACATTAAGAGCACGCCTGGAGGCTTTAGCAAAGATGAAGCGTCTCGTGCAGGGCCAACAACAGCCTTGCCATCCTCTGGGCCCCTCCAGCCCCTTTCCAGGGCACAGGACTTGTCTGTGCCCTCCCTAAGCCAGGCCTGGATGGTTGGAGGATGGACACGATGGCTGGAGCATGGCTGTGATGGATGGGGAATGCAGGTGATGGATGGAGCATGCATGTGAGGGTTGGAACGTGTGTAACGGCTGGAGGAGGCTCCTGATGACTGGAGAACCTGTAATGGAGCATGAACGTGGCCAAGCACGCCTGTGACAGGTGGAGCACACACGTGATGGGTGGAGCACACACGTGATGGGTGGAGCACACATGTGATGGAGCATGCACACGATGGACCTTGCACGTGACGGCCGGTCCACCCACTCCAGGCCCCTCCTGCACCCCTCTGGGTGATCACTGAGCAGAGTGCCAGCAGCTGGGGGGCAGAAAACCACCATGATCCCACCTGTGAGCCTGAGGAGATGCCACAGGGGATCCACGAGCCATCAGGGCAGGGGCCAGCCTGATTGTCAGGAAGGCTTGGAGGGTCTCTGGCCATGCTGCAGGACAGGGTGGGTGTCCATGCCATGGTGGGTGTCCATGCCATGGTGGGTGTCCATGCTGTGGTGGGTGTCCATGCCATGGTGGGTGTCCATGCCATGGTGGGTGTCCTTGCCGTGGTGAGTGTCCATGCCATGGTGGGTGTCCATGCCATGGTGGGTGTCCATGCCGTGGTGGGTGTCCATGCTGTGGTGGGTGCCCATGCCCTGGTGGGTGTCCATGCCCTGGTGGGTGTCCATGCCATGGTGGGTGTCCATGGCATGGTGGGTGTCCATGGCATGGTGGGTGTCCACGGCATGGTGGGTGTCCACACCATGGTGGGTGTCCATGCCATGGCCCATCCTGCACTGCAGCTCGCAGCTCTGCCCCTGCTATTTGTGTGACCTAAAAGCTCTGGCTGCTGTTGAGGATGGTGTTAGAGGTTTTACTGAGGGTGCTGGTGACCACAATCATTTCTGTGGGATTTCCACTTCTGGAGGACCATCAGGAAATTTCTTTTGCTGTGGTTGGAGTGGCCTAGAGAAGGTGGTGTAGGTGGGAAGGGATGTGCCAGCTGGGCTTGTTGGCTGCCAGCGGCAGCCCTTTGTGGGGTGGCTGGAGGCCGAGCTCACACCATCGGGCTCGTGCCCCCCAGGCCTCCCCAGCACAGCTCAAAGTGAGGAGTCTCTGTGGTCCTTGTTCCTGTAGGAATGCAGTGTGTGGGAATTCAGAAGTTTCCAGACTTGGCTGTGAATGTGGCTAGACAGAACTGCTTTTCCCTCCCCAGAAATGCTGCTCTGCATCCTGGGCTGGCTAGTGGCAGCTCAGTGGGTTTGAACAGCTGTGGAAGGTCTAGAGGGAGGCCCAGTCCAGGGCAGGATGTATTTTGGATCTCTTTTGATTCTCAAACTCCCTGCTCCCTCAGCAAGGGCAAGGGTCCCTGCTTGGCCCTCCTGCACTGCAGCCCAGATTTCCCCAATGTGGCAAATCTCTTGGAAGTAGCTCCTGGACCACGTTAATCCCCTTAATCCTTCCTGCAGCCATTCCCTGCTGGTGCTCAGGCACTGAAAGGCTTCCTGACACATCTCTAGACTGCTGCAGCTGGCTGAAGAGGGATCCCAGCTCCTCAGAGAGAGGGGAAGAGCCCTTTGTGCCTCTGGTTCCCACACCTTCTGCTGCAAAGGCTTGTGCACTTGTAGGCCCGAGTGGAGGACAGGGAGAGCTTCCTGACTGCTCCCAAATCTGCCACACGGATTTGGGGGCTGGATTTCCAGGCTTGCAGCAAGGAATTCTCCCTCTGCACTCAAGTTCTTTGCAAAAGATTCAGCTCCCTTCTGTCCCCTGCCCCCACCATGGGAGCTGTGCTTCTACCTGCCCTGAGGAGATGCTGTGGCAGGAGGAGTTCAGTGACATGGGGAGGGGTTGCAGACTCTGCCGTGGGGATCTCCAGCTCCAGGACCCCACAAGTGCTTTTGCATCCTTTTTTATGTGCTTCCCCACCTGTACCTTGTGTCTCCTAAAGTGCTTCATGTGGTTTTGCTCTGACTTTCAGCTCATCTTGTGGGGAAGAAGAGCGATCCCTGGGCTCTCTACATAGAATCATGGAATGGTGTGGGTTGGAAGGCACTTCAAAACCCATCTCATTCTTCCACTATCCCAAGTTGTTCTAAGCCCCATCCAACCTGGCCTTGGACACTTCCAGGGATGGGACAGCCTTCTCTGGACACCCTATGCCAGGGCCTCACCGCCCTCATTGTAAAAACCTCCTTCCTAATATAAAATATAAAGTTCTTCTGACATGTGGGAAGCTGTTTCATGCTCAGCTGTCCTGAAAAGAAGCCCTGTTCTGAGTGGACTCGGGAGTTCTCCCAGGCTAACACACACACAGAGCTCCTGAGCTGTATTTATCCTCCAAAGTGACAGTTTTCTATTAGAGAGCTGCAGCCCAGCACGATGATTATAATTGTCACTAATTTCTTTCTTTAGCAATCAGGTTTGTACCTTGATGCTGGGGCATAAAATGAGGCAGATTCCTTCCCATTCAAGGCAAGGCTGGCTCTCGAAGTGTTTGTAGCCCCCTGATTTCTTTCAGGGAAGCTGCTGCTGCTCTACAGTGTCTCTGCAGAGATGCCAAGTTTTGGTTTATGGTGGGAGAGGGACAATATCAATAACACTACGGGCAGGAACTGGGAGTGCCTCGTGCAAACCCCTTCTGAAGGGGTCACCCTCACGAGCAGACAAATCCCAAACCCACCCTAGAGAAGGCTGGATCCAGGAATGGAAGGTGCTTCCCTGCCTTTGGTTTGGGCTGGAGCATCCCAGGACCAGCCAGGCTCTGTGCAGGTGTCCCTTCCCTGGGCACCTGGGGCAGAGCCTCACGCTGGTGTCCTTGGCAAGAGGAGCCTTGTGCTGGTCAGGCTTTTCCCACTAAACCCATTAAATGAGTGCAAATGGGACGGATGGAATGGTGGGAAGGCAAGGTGGGATGAGTGAAAAGTGGCTGTGGAGCTCCTGAGGGTTCAGAGAGGGGCGCAAGATGTGCTCTTGCATTGCTGCTGCATCTCTATCAGGGTCACGAGAGGAGAATTTGGCCCTCCTATTTATTTATTTTTTTTTAGATTAAGCCTCTGAAGAGAGTGCTGCAGAGATTCCCAGGGGGTATTGGTTGGCAGAGGTCCCACGATACCCTCAAAAATATCCCCCCAAACAGAAATAACTCAGTAAAACAAAGCAATGGATTGTTCAGCCAACTAAAATTACCAGCATGTCAAATAAAATATGTACAGCATTAAAATAAAATTTGCATTGCAATAATGCTTTATTAAGCATATTAGGAGATTAAAAGAATCAACCCATTTGTTCCCATTCATGTTGCGTCAGGATTTGCATTTCTTTTTTCCCCACCTCCAGCTCACCCCTCTCCCCTCGCTTGTTTGGCAAGTGATTTTCTCAACGAGCCTTGCAAAGCTCTGCCCCGAAAGAAGGTGTGTGTGGATATGCCGAGGGGTTTTTAAATCAAAGCACTTGACTTGGTGGTGTTTGTCTGCATGAGTGTGCAGCAGAGGAGGGGTGGGATGGAGAAGAAAAGGTTTGTCTGCTTCCATTGCAGCTAAAATGGTTAATTAAGACAATAGAGGCTCTATAACAATCGGGGCCGGGGCTGTGAATGCTTGTCTAGACTCTATAGTTCAGCTGCAACTTCTCTGTCGGAATTTTAACTTGGCCCGGCTCATTTCCCCTCCCCTCTTTCCCCGCCTCTCAGCTCATGTCCATAAGTTCTCTTTTCTCTTTTGTTTGTTTTTTTGGGGGGGGTTTTTTTTTTGTTTTTTTTTTTTTTTTTTTTTGTCCCTAATCAATCTTTTGAGAGATCGGGGCCGGATTGACAGCTCTGCGTGTCTGAGGGCTTGTGTTCGCCACGGCGCTGCCTTCCCAGCGCCAGGACGGGAGGAGTCGTTGTTGGCGGAGGCGCTCCGAGCCCGGGGCTGCCGCAGGGCCCGGGCTGAGCGCGGCTCCCGGGGATCGCCGGAGGGGCATCTTGGCGTGGATGGGAGAGGTTTTGTCTTTATTGCTGGCAGCCTCGGAAAGCGCAGAGGAGGAAGCGGGGAGCCAGCGGTGCTCGCTGCTCCTGGCACGGAGCGTGCTCCAGGGGTGGCATTCCTCCGGCTCTCGCAGCCCAGGTTGCTCTGAGCTGCGGCTGATCCTTCTCTGGGGCAGGTGGGTGAGAAGAACTGCCACTGGTTCTGCTGGGCAAGGTGTCCCCTGCCAGCAAAGTCACCTGGCTGCCCTTCACCTCGAGTGGGCATTGGATTTGTGGACACTGCAAGGAGCTGCTTTGGCCCCAGTAAACATCAGCTGGCCCCAGTAAACATCAGCTGGCCCCAGCCAGGGTCACGGCTTCCCCCTGGGCTGCTAAACCAGCTCTGAGAGGCCCCCAGGCTTTGAGGAGGAGCAGTGTGAGGAGAGAGAGGTGAGGAGAGACCTCAAGTGACACCCAGATTTTCCACTTCCAACATTTTTAACCCAGCCTTTGGGAATTGTGTCAAAATTATCCTCAAAGCAGCAAATAAAGGGCATGCCAGGACTTCAGCTTGCAGCGGGGGGAACTGGTAAAATGTTTGGAGTCCATAAATCTGAGATCAGCCTAAAGCCTTGGCCCCCAGAGGAGCAGAGGGGTGGCTGCTAG
The DNA here is from genome assembly GCA_013398275.1 of Promerops cafer. Classification (NCBI taxonomy): domain Eukaryota; kingdom Metazoa; phylum Chordata; class Aves; order Passeriformes; family Nectariniidae; genus Promerops; species Promerops cafer. The sequence continues at coordinate 57,214 of VZSE01009342.1, read as the reverse complement.
CTGGAGCAGCTCCCCCAAAGGCCAGGGATGTTCCCCAGAAGTGAGCACTGCTTTTGGGGTCTTGCAGCTTGGGGTGTCCCACAGCCACGCCACATCAGGGCTTCTCTGTTTTGCCACATATGGGGCCTCAAACCTCTCTTTTTCTTCCACAGGGAGAGGCTCCTGTGGGGCTGGAGGAGGCTGCCTGGTGTCTAGGTGGCTTTAAAGGCAGCCTGAAGTGGCTGCACTCAGATAATGGCATGCACAGCGGGAGGGAACCTCTCTGGAGGAGGACGCAGGGATGCAGCCACAAGCTTGAAATATGGACGAGATTATTCCAACTGCATACATGCAAATGAGGCCCGTCTGCAGACAGGAGAGACAAAAGGTCATTAGCTTCCCATGTAGAAGCCTTCGTGCAGGGCCTAATTTACTGTCTTCCTCACCCTTTTCTACGGATCTTGCATTTTTAGACTTAAAATGGTGATATTTTGGCAGGTTTGATGGGTGTTGAGCAACTCGGGGTTTATTAGATATTGTAGTGCGTGCGCCGAGTGGGAGGGACATGCAGGAGTTCAGCTTTTCCTCAAAAGCAGATGTTTGAGGCTCGTTACATACTGCAGGTTGGCTTATGAATTGAGGCGCGCTTCAGGGCCTCCTGGAAGATGAGGTTCCCCAGGTTTCCCCCCAAAAGCACAAATGTCTGCCTGCCCAAAAGCTTGCTGTCAGCTCTTGTGGAATTTTTGATCCCCCAGATGATGCTTGATTTTTTAGTTGAAGCTGGTGGAGGGAGGATTGTGTGGCCATTCCTGTGGAGCTGGTCATGGCTGCTAGATCTGGATGAGCTGAAAGCGCCCTTGGGGCACCCAGCTGTGCCCACAGCACCCATCCCTCCTCGGGGAGAACAGCGCTGGCTGCCTGTTGTCACAGAAACGTGGCGGAGCCTCGCCCAGCCCCAGAGCATCGCTGAGCTCAGGAGATCCTGCCCTGGCTCGGGCAGAGGTGGATGCCCTTGCTACCCTTTCCCCATGCAATTTGGGAAGGGTCCCATGTTGCAGAGGCTCCTTTGCAGAGCCCTCCAGGTGCTGATGGGACTTTTGGGTGGACCCAGCCCAGTCTGCTCCAGCAAAGCTTGCCCAGGCACCTTCCCTCGATACTTTTGGAGCTGCTGCCTGAGTTCTGAGCGCTGAGGTAACGAGGAAGACTCTCAGTGTTTCCCTGCGCCTCCTTAGACAGTTAATCTTGCCCAGTGTGCTCAGCGTGAAGGTCCTGTGGGCAGGTGGCAGCGGTGGGAGAGGCTGGGCTGAGGTGGGGATGGGTGTAGGCAGGGCGGGGCGGGCGTTCCGTGGCGCGGTTCAGCTGGCAGAGGGCCGAGGGTGCTGCGGGTGGGGGATCCCTGGGGCCTGCCCGGGGTGCGGGACTGCAGGTGCCGGTCCCGCGGCCGCGAGCAGAGCCAGCCCTGCCTCCCCCAGCCCGGGATTGAGAGTTTATTCACGCACTAATCAAAGTGACATGATGGTCGTGGCAGACTAAAGCCATTCACTCCCCGAGCTGGCGAGGTCGGGAGGTCGCCCAAGTTCACAAGAATGGGGCTTTTGTGATGCAGATCGGCAGAGAGCGGCCAGACGAGCGTGGCAGGGTCCCCCCACGGTGACGTCGAGCGGGGCCGATGTGCCGGCATGGGCCCGAGCGGGGCTCCTGTGCCCCCTGGGACACGGGGGGGACCCCGGGCTCTGCCCTGTGCGCGCTCGTGGCGTGGGAGTTGCAGGCGTGGGTGCCCCCGCGGCACAAAGGGGGCGAGGTTAACGAACCATTTGGGGCACAAGCGTCCTGGCAGCGAGTCTGACCGCGGGATGGGCCCTTGGGCAGCCACCCGGCACCCCCTGCCCACTTGTGGGTCTGAAGTCTCTGAGTCCCTCATTCCAGCACTGCTGCACCCACGGCAGCTCGGTCCAGGCAATCCCTGCAGTCCTGGCGCTGCTGCAGGATCTGCAGGGCTGTGTGGGGTGGCATGGAACCTCTCTTCACCTTGAGACCCCCAGGGTGTCTGTGGGGATCAGCTGAGCTGGCAAGAAACCCTGTGCTGTGGTCCTGAGGACCCAACCCTGGAGCTGCTGCATGTGGCAGGGGAAGGGGAGGTGATGCTGTGCAGGAGGGATGAGGACACAGGGCTCCTTCCCGAGAGGAGAAACTGCCTTCCTGCACCAGCCTTTGAGCATCCCCTCCATCCACAGCCTCCCCTCCCTCTGCCTCATGCACCGCCTGTGCAGGGCCATTTGATAGCTTTACAGATGTGATGACAATTTTGCACCTCTAAAGCTAAGCAAACCCCCAACCCAATTTTTATAATTGGCTCTTGACCAAAATGAGAGTTTCTTTGAGGGTGTTTCGAACAAAGCGCGCTGATGGAAGGGGCACCCCGAGCCACAAAAGGGCTTGGCTTTGATCCTTTCTGCTTTTATTGTCAGTGGAGGTAAAATAAATGGTTTAAAAATTAAATTGGTGCAAGGGTTTTTTAAATTTAAGCAATGCTTTCACGGCAGATTTGAGGCGGTGACTGCGCTCAGGCACCTCTGTGGGCACTGGTGTAAGCCATGAGGAGTGAGGTCAGTTTAGGGTTGAGAACAGCTCTGGCTAAAAACAAAGGCTAATCAATTTGAGCAAAACTGATTCCTTTTTGCTGGAATGGAAAGCCTTGGGAGGAATTATCCAACAAAATTAAATCCTCGGGGTGGGGGGTGAGGGTGGAATGGGACATGAGGACACTGGAGGAGAATTTGTTAAAAAACATGAGTGAACTCTGCAAGAAACAGGGAGGTTTTCCCTTTCTGGAAGTGAAAGCTCAGGTTATAACCCCAAAGTGCTGGGTTTGGACTAACACAGTTGGACTTCCGACTTGTTGGTGTGAACGTGGAATGTCCTGGGGCTCGCTGGGTCTTTGCTGTGGTGGAACAAGGGCTCGGCTCTGCAGGGCAGGCTGAAGGTCTACCACAGATGCTGTTGCAGGATCTCTGCTGGCCTCCCTGATAGAGAGATACAGGCAGTGGCAGGGCATGAAATCTGCTTGAATTGGTGACTCCCAGCTCGCGCCGGCCGATGTGCCTGAAATGACTAAATTACCTCTGTGCTGCCCCAAGGTTCCCCTGCGCTGGGGAGGGTGGGCAAAGCTGCTCTGCACAGCTTGGAGAGGCTTTGGAGCCAGGGCCTCGCCTGTATTGAGGGGGTGAGCTTGCTCAGCAGTTGGGAAAAATGGAGTTTATTCCTCTTCAAATCGTGCCTCACATATAATTGCATCTATATTTGAGGTATGTTCCACAGCGTTTCTGCTGCTGTTCAAGCTGGAAACTTCCTGTTCAGCCTGGTTCTGTAAGGACAGGGATGTGTGTGCCCAAATACGTCTCTGCTTCCCAAAACCCCTGTTGGGACCCATTGGCTGCAACTCCCTCTCTGTCCTATGGCTGTCTGCAGCACTGGGGAGGAACGATGGAGAAGAGCAGGCTGGAGGAGTGGGGAGGGATTTACTCCCACATTTTCTCATATCTTCTTTTTAAAATTATTCTGAGGAGGCTTTTGGTGCTTCCTCGGTGGCATTTGGGGAGATGGAGAGTGAGGAGGCCTGATGGTGAGAGCTGGTGGGGTGAAGTGGTCCTTCCCAGGGCCGTGCCACGCCTGGGGATGGGGAATGCAACCGCAAACGCAAAATGAACCAGAGAGGGACCACCTCCCTCGGACAGAGAAAGCGAAGGCAGAGGCACAAAGGGGTGGGCTTTCTTCTCTTTTTTCCCCGGTGGAATACAATGTGATGAATTCAGCGCGAGGGCCAGCGCCACCCTTTAATATACTTTCAGCTGAACAGGGGTTTCTATGGCAGCCGGGAGAGCCAGGCGAGCCCTGAAAAGCTGTTTGTGCAGAGCTGTGCCAATGGCATTCGTGGTGAGGGGCACCGGTGCCAGACGGGCAACGCTGCGCAGCCACTCATCACGCGCTGACAGCCCCGTCCCCCACCGCCGCCCCAACGTTCCCGGGGTTTTAATGTCCTCAGACAAAAGGGGTGGCAGCTCCGGCCCGGGATGTGCCTGGCATCGCCCCGGCACCGGTGCCTGCACCATTGTGGCAGCAAAAAACCTGGGGGGAGCGGGAGGCAGCGCTACCCCCGGGCAGGTGCTGGAGAGGGGGCAGACAGGAGGAGCAGGGCGCAGCGTCTGCCAGGGCTTGGCCATCCCTCCAGCTCTGTCCTGTTTTATTCCCTGGGGCTGGAAGTGTTCTCCCAAAACAGGGAAAGGGTGGGTGTGGGCTGTTTCTCCGGTTGCATGGCCTCTCCTGGGTCTGCCTGGTACTGAGTGCGTGCAGAGGGGTCAGTAGGAAGGAACAAGCACCTCCTTGTCCCCGCTGCTTTCTCCTGGCAGGATCTGAGGAGGTGGCGACAGTGGCGCCTTGGGTGGGAGGGAGGGGAAGCCCCAGCTCTGTTCTCAGGGATGCAGCAGTCTGAGCACGGCTCCTGATCACCCATCTTGGCACAGTTTTGCCATAGATCTCCAACACCTTGTGGCATCCTCCTTCAAGGGAGTAGCTGGAGCAGGCCCTGCTCGGCTGCTGCTTCTCCAGCAGCTTCAGGTGGAGTTGCTGCTCCACCTCATCCAGGAGCACTTTGCTTTTCCCAGAGCTTCCTATTTCATCAGCAGCTCCCTGGGCTGAAGGTCTGGAGCTTGTGCTCCCCGACGCAGCCAGAGGCAGCAGTGCCACTCTTGGGGTGAGCCCTGGGCTGGTTTTGGTGGGGTGATCCAGGGCTGCTCCCACCCAAAGGAGGGGGTTTGGTGCAGCCCCCACACGCTTCATCTGGTGCTGCTCCCCGTGGTGTTCCATCGACTACAAGTGCTTCCAGATGGAGCCTTCCCCATCCCAAGGAGCCTTCTCATGCTGGTCCTCGCCAAAACCTCCCTCTCCCTCACCAAAAAATGTTCTCCAACTTGATCCTTTCCCGTGGGCATTTCCATCCCCAATCTTTTGTTGTTGTTGAGAAAACATTTTGAATGAGATTTTTCCTGAGCGGGGTTCCTACAGATTCAGGGCTGATCTCATTAAGGCAGCCGGAAGGGGAAGAGGATGTTTTAAATTCATTGGCAATACTTGAAGTTTTTCTTCTCTTCTCCTTCCCCCTTTCTTCCACTTCTGAGGAAGAACAAGAGATGAAACTTCAATGTTTTTCTCAGAGTGAAATTGCAAAGTAAATTACTTTAGACTCTATAATGTGAAATATTAAAATGAAAAGTGATTTTTTTTCAACAAGCTCAGTGTTCCTTCTTGAAAAGCCCAAAGCAAAATGTGTTGATCTCGTTTCAGTGTTTCTCCCCTCACAATTTCTCTTTCAAAACAAGCTCTTTGTACGAACGGACTGTGTTTAGGCATGACATCTTGCTTTTGATGAATTGTCATTTTCCATCAGAAAAATGTCCAGCCAGCTCCACCCACTGAGCCGTTCCCTGGTGATGTCCCCAACAGCTTCAGTTTGTGCACAGCTGGAGAGGGGAGCTCATCAGTGCCCTGGGAAGAATTAAAGGATTGCTGCCATCCCTGCACCAGTCCAGAGCTGCATCCCCCAGTCGACACCAGCAAAAGCCAAGATAGTGCTGGGGCCGTTTTGGGCTGCTGAGGCTTGGCCAGGTTTGGGGTGTTTGTGTCCAAACCCGGATATTTTCACCTCTGAACTCCAGGCTGTCTCTGACCACTTCCCCATCCCACTGGAGCAGCCTGGAACGCTCGGCTCACCCCAGGGCTGCAGGATATGATGCTTCCCCCATGCCTCTCTCAGGGTTTGGGGAAGAACCGAGCAGCTCCAGGCTTGGGGAAGGTGATTCCTGAAGGTTTTTGTGCTCATTCTCTAATGGGCAACTGAAGTTACCCGGGTCACCAAAAGAGCCATGTCCTGGTGTCCCAGCAGTGCTCCGGGGTTTGGGGTGGAAGGGATGGGACGAGGCTGCGCCCATTTCCTGCCTGTCTGGGCACCTCTGAGCACCTAAAGAGTGCAGAGAAGGCTCATTTTCTGCCCCAGCAGGAGATGGCCTGGTGAGGTGTGTCCTCTCCCAGCCCTCTGAAAGAACTCAGATCAAAACTGGGCATGGAGGAGGTAAAAGCTGTAAATAAATCACCTCCAGAAAGCAAGGAGCAGCTCTCAGGAGGAAGGCCCAGCACTCTTTTAGTTCTTCTTGCCAAATTCTTGATTCAGTGGAGAGACAGCATTATTTTTTAAAGGCAAAATTTTCTGGTTTTTGCCCCCAGAAAATCAGATGGGAAACAGATGGGGCTGCACCTTCCAGTGCCCCGGTATTTGAGCCTTTTGGCTGACAACAAAAGGTTTATTTAAAAAGTGGGGAGCGGAGCAGCGGTGGCGGCTTTGTCCCACGCTGGAGGGTGGTGGCTGCTTGTCCCGTGCTGCACAATCCCCCCACCCTGCCTGGTGCTGGGCTCCCGCTCTGGGGGCCGCGGAGGTGGCGCCGCTGCCCGGAGCACCAGGCAGGGCAGGAGGTGGCCCCGGGAGCCTCTGCTGGCCCTGGCCCTGGAACTGCAGTGCAGCCCCGCATCCTCGCAGAGAGGAGCCACGGAAAATGAGGGGAAGCCCCAAATGCCAGGAGAAAAGGACCCCAAATTCCAGGGCGGTGCGGCGGCGATGAGCAGACGCGGCGCCGCGGGGCAGGGCGGGCAGAGATGCTCGCGGCGGAGTGATGGGCTGGGGACCAGATCCTGCCTTTGCTAGGTCTGCTCCGCTCTCACCAGCTCCTGGGCTGCGGAAGGGTGCTGAGAGAGAATTTAAAGGGTTAAAATTATCACTGTTTTAATGTTTAAAATCTTTTAAAGTGGTTTAAAGCGGGATTGGCTGGCAGGGCGCGGTGTCCGGCTGGACAGCGGGGACGTTTCGGCTCTGGGACGGGCACGGCCGGGGCGGGGGCTGCACATCCCGACCCTCCCTGTCCCTGTGCTTCGCCAGCTGCTTTGGAGCAGACAGAAGGAGCAGCAACCCCCGCTGAGCTGCTCCTTCCCCTCATCCCCGGGCAGGGCTGCTCGTGGGCAGTGGCCCGGGGCTCTGGCCTGGCTGAGCGATTGTCAATAAGGACTCAAATACTTCTACATTTTGAATGGTTGGATTGATTTTAAAGGTCTTTTCCAGCCTAAGCTACTCAATAAAATACATTTATTTCCCTTGTTCTGGCTACATTAGTGAGGAGGGAGGACTCTGCTGCACAGAGAGCTACAGCTGGGGGAGGGCTGGTTTGGGAATATTGTTGGAATTGCTGAAATAACTTATTCCAAGTGAGGCAGTGGATCCCTGCCTTCACCTGCAAAAAAATTCAGGAAAGAAGTGGCATGGAGGAGAAAGGGGAATGCCAGTTAATTTTTTTTTAATGGAACACAGGAATTCTGTTAAACTTTTGTCGAGAAAAAGATCAATAGTTTCTTGTATTTAAACAAGAAAAAACCTCCTTGAGTAAACCAGATTTTTTTTTGTCATGTAATATCCACATAGCCCTAGTTAGCATTTGGCACAAATATAGGAAAAACACCACAAAAAAAAAAAAAAAAAAAAAAAAAAAAAAAAAAAAAAAA
>VZSE01009342.1:14609-45911 GCA_013398275.1 Promerops cafer | reverse complement strand
GCCGGCTCCGGCGGCAGCTCGGGGGGGTTGCGGGTTTTGGGACACTTTAGAAGCTCCCGCACTGCGGTCCCTGCTCTGGTCTGTTTTTTTTTTTTTCCCTAAAATCCCCGTGTTTGTGGGGTTTATTAAAAAAAAATAAATAAAATAAAATAAAGGGGAAAAAAGGAAAAGAGAAACTCGTTTTCCATCTCCCAGCCCTTCAAATCTCTTTTTTGTTTGGTGATGTTTTTTCTCGCCGTTCCCCCAGCACTTCTGTCCCCACAAGCGATGGGGATGGGGATGGGCGTGGGGGGACCTGTGGGGTGCGGGGCCCCGACGGGACTCTCCACGCAGGGATTTCCCCAAGAGTTGCTGCAAACCAGCCCCGTCCCCGGCTTTGCTCAGTCCAAACCAAGCAGAAAAAACCACCCTCCATTCTCGCTGTGGATATTTGCAATTTATTTACGATTAGCCCCAAATTTACCAGAGACGACAGACTGAAGGGGGTGGTGGTGGAGGGGGGGAAGCAATTCAATTAATTTGTAATCTTGCATTTCATTAGAAAATGCAAGAATAATGATAGCGTCCAGCAGGCAGGGGGAAAAAAATCATAAATGGAGATTTCCCCCTCCCAAATCAGATTATAAAATAAGCTTTTAAAAATTAAATTAGTTGATACGCAGTTGATCAGAGTAAGCCCAGACTACGAGCGAGGCAAACACAGCAAATAGAAATAACAAAGGACACAGAAGTTGTCTGCTCTTCCCTCTTTCGGTGCAACCTCCGGGGCTTTTTGGGGGTCCCGAAGGGGAGCAGAGCCGGGAGTGGGGGGAGTGCGCCGGGAAGGGGGCGCGGGGCTCGCAACAGGGCAAACAATTCATTTGCACACAGGGCGCTGCCGGCAGCGGAAAGATCCGCGTGGAACTCGCGGGAGCTGAGCTCTTTTACCCCGGGTTAAACCCCAAATGTGCAGAAAAGGGACATTTTGGGGAGGGGGGGCGGGGGCAGCGCTGGACCTCGGGCTCAGAGCGCGGAGCCCGATCGCCCCGGCCCGACCCGCAGTCCCTCCCTTTAAAACATTCATCGGCATTTCTTCTCTCTCTCTTTTTTTTTTTTTTTTTTTTTTTTTTTTTTTTTGGGGGGTTTTTTTTTTTTTTTTTTTTTTTTTTTTTTTTTTTTTTTTTTTGTCTTTGTTTTTAATTTATTTCGCACGGAGGAACCTCCCCGACCCGTCCCGGGTGGGATTCTCTCCCCTCGGAGCTGGGAAGGAGCGGCTGCTGCCGCTCGCGGGTGGGGGCGTGGGAAAGTTCTCGAACCCCCCAATTCTCCCCAATCCTTCCCAGCCTAACTTCAGCTTCGTTTGCTGCCTTTTCTCCTCTCAATTTTTCATCCCGTCAAGTAGACCAAAAAACTCTCTAAATTGATCCAATCCATATTTTAATTATTTTTCCTCTAAAAATCGTTGAAGTGGAATTATCTCCCCTAAAACCCAAGGGGGGAAGTTTGGGGCAATATCGTGTCTTTTGGGTTTGCTCCCAGCTCTGTGCCGGAGGAAGTGTGAAATCTCTCCTGCCACACGCTCAGACAAAGCCATCTTGTTACCCGGGATTTGTCGGGTCCAGCAGGATCCCGTTTTAAGCCAGTTGCAAAATGTAATTCTCCCACTTTGTCTCTTAATTTAGCAAACGAAAAAACCCCAACTTTTAGCTGGGGGCACAAATGGCAGAGATCATTTGCCCCCAGAAGTAAAAAAAAAAAAATAGGGATTTTAGCCACTTTATTATTCCTGCCACTAATGTTCCTTCATTTATAGAATGAACAGTATTCGAGAAATGTTTGAATGCACGAAAATTTCCGCATTTAATTAGAAATTATTTTGATAGAATACCGTATTTGAAATTACAATTTTAAATATCCACATTAAAAAAATTTCTTAACGAGGCTTTTAGAGGGTCCTGAGCTGGTGGGAACCAATTTAGCTCCTTTGTGTAGCATCATCCCAGGGTATTTCCTATTATTCTTAGGAATTTGGATTGATTCTTTATTGTGAACTAAACATTTTCTTAGTGGTCCCATTTTTTCTCTTGGGAAAAAAAAAAAAAAGTTTTAAAAAAATTGACCCCCTAAATGAAAAGTACCAAAATAGGAGTTTGTGTTTTGGAACTTATTCCATGCATACACAGAAACAGGAGGTCTCAGGTGTGTGGTTGAACAAAAGTTTTTAAACGCGTGTCAGTCCTGCTCAAAACCAGTTTTAATTGCAAAACAATCCTTGAAACTATCTGTTGTGAAACATTAATCCGTTCTGAAGCTGGGTGAAATTTTCATGCTGTAATTAAAGCAAAAGAATAAAAAGTGTGGGGAGCTTTTACTTTTTAAGAGATAAATAGTGTCCTTCAGTGTCCCTGCTCAGCAGCATCCAGCAGCTTGTGCAGCAAAGCCACTCCAGCAGCGGAGCCGTAAGTCTCAAATACTTTTGTCTCTCATTAAAAAAAGGGGGAAAAACATTTTAAAAAGGAACTTCAAAAAGTTTTGAGGAATTTTTCCAGAAAAATGCAAGAATTCCCAGGGATTCAGCTGGGTCCTCGCTCCAGCTGCAAGCTGCCCAGAACAAGAAAAACCAATGTTTTTTATCACCCACCCAGTGCCCTGGAGGCCTTTGGAAGGGACGGGTGCCCACGGCAGGGCACGGCAGTGGGCTGGAGGCTGCAGCCCCCTCCGGACAGCAGCTTGGCTGCCTTGGGATGCAGAGGCATTTTAACCACATTTCAGGCCACTCTCCTGGTGCTTCGCAGTTTGTGGGATTGTGGAAGAGCTGTAAAAGCTGCAGCGTGCAGTGGGCAGAGGACGGTGCCCGCAGCGTCCCTGGGGATGTGTTTCCCCTGGCACAGTGGGCTCCCTCTGTCCCTGGCACCGCTGAGGATGGCTGCTGCAGATCTCCCTGGCTAAGTGCAAGCGTCCCCGCGCTGCACATCAGAGAAGCTGAACGATTCTTAATGTATTCATTTATTTTTTTTTGATGTGGAAGGCAGAGGTGTCCTTAAAAGCCACCCTGCTCCCCTCTGCCCGCCTGGATCCCCCACCCTTGCGCGTGGTACCGGCGCCCAGCATTGTGCAGGGCTCTCTAGCCCCGCTCGGCCTTTTGTCAGCCCCCTTTTCTGTGTCAATCAGATGCCTTTTGTCAGGTCCCAGACATGTTGTGTCCACAGGCACACAAATATCCCTGCGCAGAGCGCGGAGCACATTCAGACCATGCGCCGCGCCCTCCCGCGCCCGGGCACACGCGCAGGGGGCACTCGCACACAGGCAGCTGCTGAGGGGCTGCAGCTGAGGCTCAGGGTGGCCGGAGCGGGAAGGGAAAGGTGCCCATTCCACAGCAGGTCCCTGGGTCTTTGGGTGCTGGCTGTCCTGCAGAATGGACCCGGGGGCTGCTGGCACTTCTCCCCCTCACCATGAGCTTCCCTCCCCCGTCGCTGTTATCCATCCTTCGAGCTGGTTTTATTTCAGTTTTTCCCCTATGTATCTCAGGAATGGGTGATGTTTGATTAGGCCCTCCAGTCGTCCCTAGGAAAAGTCTATTTTACTATTCCGTGTGCTGGTTTTGTGAGATCTGGTGCAATTAGTGACGCCAGGTGCCTCATAACCACAACTCGGGTTCGGGGTGGGACACCCTGCCCACCCGTGTCTCTTCCCCCCAGCTCCTGGGCTCCCGCCCATCCTCAGCTGCCTCAGCCCCGAGCCTGGGGGTGTTTGCTGCAGCTCAGAGGGCAACTTCGGGCCAAACCCCACTGCTTTGGGCACTGCAGCACAGGGCTGGGCACCCACACTGAGGGGTACAGGCTGCTCCACTGCTGGGATGGGGCTGCTTTCCACCTGTCCCTGATGGCTTCGCGGTGGAGACAAGACCTCTGCCTGTCCCCACAGGGCGCTGCCATAACCCCAGGCCGGAGCAGGCCCGGCCAGGTCGCTCTGTATCCTCAACCACTGCGCCCTCGACGGCGCCCGCAGCCGCACGGGCCCGGCAGGGGCAGCGAGGGGTGGAGGGAGGCAGCAGCACCCCCAACGAGGGAGGGAAGGAGGCAGGAGCACCCCCGTCTGCGGCCCCCAAGTGTGGAAAATCCACCGCAGCGGCCGCTGTCCCTGGGCATCAACAAAATGGCGTCGGGGGCTCCCAAATGGCGGCGCCGGGGCTGGCGGGGAAGCGGCCGGCACGGTGCCAGGGCCGCTCCGAGGGCACAATGACTGGCACATAACGGCCCTGGCCACGGCCACCCCTCGCCATGGCCGTGCCAGCTGTAGCCCCCCTCCCTCCGCCTTGGCACAGGCAGGCAGCCCCGCCATGGCCGCCTCTGAGAAGGATTAAGGCCGCAGTTGTGTCTCCCTCTTTCTTTCCCCCTCAGTGGCTGAGAACAGGAAACGTGAACCTATCTGAGACTAATTGACTTGCAAATTAATCGTTTGTCCCTGTGCCTGATAATTAGTGCTAACGATTTTTACCCCCCCCCCCCTTTTGCTCTCTCCTCCTCCTCTTTATTTTAAAGGGGGCTGTTTTCCCTTTCTTTTCCTTCCCCCGCTCCTCTTTTTATCCACCCTCGCTCCAGTTCTCCCCTGAGGATCCCCAGCTGCCCCTGCCGTGGGGTGGGGATGGCACCGGGTTCGGGGTGCAGGGGCCTGGCAGGGCACCCACAGCTGCTGCTTTGCTTCCCACGCCTCGGTGCCAACCTCCATGCCAAGCACAATGAGCGGGGCTGGGAGAAGGGGTCGGGACTTTGGGGGGCTGCAGAGGGGCTGGGAAGAGGGGGGGCGGCGCTCAGGGACATGGCATCGCTTTGGAGGTGGCTGTGGCTGAACCCACAGTTCCAAATTTCCCAAACAGCCAGGAAACGGGTGTAAAAAAAAAAAAATTGAAAATCACTTCAAAAAGAAGCAAAGGTCTGGGGTTGTTTTCTCCAGCCTTCCCTCTTCCTCTGTTTTTCTTCCATGGATATATCTTGTATTCACGAGTCAAAAAAGACATTTCTCCTGGAGGAAGGCAGCTCAATGAAAATATTTGAGGCTGGGGGTTGGAATCACTGGTGGTGTGGCTTTGTGTCACCTGAAGAAAGGGTGCTGCAGGGGATGGATGGTGCTGCAGCTGGAGCATGAAGTTAATGGGAGAGAAGGGGGCAAAGTGGCTTTGTGGTCATTTTTGTGGTCTGAGGCCTCTCGGTGCAGCCCAGCGGAGCTCATTTGTGCCAGAGCCTCGGAGCAGCTCAGGGCTGATGGGCGAGGACGTGTTCGTGTCGTTGGTGATACATCAACAGGAAAATGCAGTTCTGTTGAAATTGATGTGTTTTACAGGAATATTTCCCTGTCAGCAGCAGGATAACCCCACTAATAGGATATTCCAATGCGTTTGTTGAGGACTGGTAACATAACATACCATAAAGTACCTCAGTACTTTACTTTCAGTAAACTTCTGCTGTCTGTTGCCTCTGCATTGCACAAACACTGGAAAATTCTGCACGTAATTGTCATGTTTCAGTGCAATTCAAACCCAAACACTTCATTGCTCCTGCATGGGAACTCTTGAGGAATTCCACTCAGCAATTTTAATTTTTTTTTTCTTCCCTGTTTGTTTGGAGGAAAAGATGCCATTTGAGGGAGATGTGTTGGGGAGGAGGGGGACCTTTTGGTGGTGACCTTTGGGCGATGGTGAGCCCCTCTTTTTTTCCCTGGTTGTATGGGATTTGGATCGTCCCAGTGCCGGGCAGGCCGAGAGGTAAAACAGCCCCTCTGTGCCATGCTCAGGACCCTGACCGGCCCCAGGCTGTGGCAGAGCCAGGGCAGGCTGCAGGAGGGACACCTGAGTCCAGCCGACCCACAGTGGCCCTCCAGCCTTTTCCAGAGTGGAGGGGAACTTCCCACTGACCATCTCAGCCCCTCCAGCCATGAGGCCCTGCCTCCTCTGACGCTCAACCATCGGTAATTAAAGGGATCCTTTTCTTTGCAGCTCTTCCCACCAAACGCTCCTGGCGCCTGACACTGTTTGTCAGCCAAACCCTGCTGGAGTCCTGGTTTTGCTCCCCTTCCTGCCCTGCTTTGTGTCCAGAGCTCTCTTCATCTCTGGTTGTGCAGCTCCCGCCGCTCAGGGGCTGCTGGTCCCCCTTCCCTCGGCGCGGGGAGTCCATAAACCCCGAGCCACTCCCAGCCTCCACTCTCATGAACTCGCTCTGTTTGGTTTGTCCAGAGTTAATTGCACACAAACTCTGGCCTGTTGGCACACAGGGGCTCTTTGTTCCTGCAAGAATCACTTGCCCTCCAAGGTCACTGCGGCCAGGACCTGCTGTCGCCGAGGGTCACCCCGCCGCCATGCACTGTCAGTCTGATCCTGATCCCCGCGCCGTGGCCAGGGTGGGATGGGGCAGGTGGCTGCAGGGAGAAAGCTGGAACAGGGAGCCGAGGCATTGGTGGAGCCTTTTGGGTCAAGCTCATTGAAGTAATGGGATGATTAGCAAGGATTGCTGAGCTTTATGGCTGGGGAGGAGGAGAGAGGGTGGAAGAGAGTTAGGGGTGGATTAACCCCTGTCAGACCTGTACAAGGGGTTTCCCAGATTAAACACAAGTTCAGTGGTCTGTAAATGCTTCCCTTTTGCCGGCTGCTTCCCCGTGGCAGCTCTGGAGTTAAAGCTCTGCAGTTTGTTAGGGACCCAACATCCACGGCACCCCAATTCCTGCTTGTGCTCCTTTAACTCTCCTGAATCCACATCCCTGTGTTCTTAGAGACTTCAGTGCCAGATTAACCCGGATACTTGGTTCTGATTAGCTTTCCAAAGTGCTCAGGAGCAACCAGCGAACTTTAATTGGGCTTATGGTCCCTTCAAGAGGTTTTGGGTGATGTTCCCATCTGCACAGCACTGGCACTCTGGAGGGAGAGGCTGCACCGGTGATGGGTCTGGCATTCCAGAGCAGCAGAGACCCTGAAACCCTCTGTGGAAGTGGGTGCTGCCCAGAGCCACTGGCCAGGGACACGCGTCACTTTGGTCTCCTGCTTCACAGGGGGACAGGAGCAGCTGCTGGCAGGTGCAGGCGAGAGCACCGAGGGCTGAGATGGCTCTGAGGGCTCAGTGGCCCCTTGGCAGGACTGTGGCCATTCTGAAAACCCCTTCCGACCTCCTTCCCAACCCAGGCATAACCTCTGTGCTGCTTCTGGGGAAGCCACTGCCTTCTCTTCAGCATCCTTCTGGATGAGACCATGGGACGGGTTACAGCTGGTTCCAGAGGGCAATGGGGCTGATGACTGGCAGCAGCAGCAGCAGCAGTGGGAACGATGCCCTTCAGTGCCCTCCAGAGTGGCAGAGGGCCCTGGGAGCTCATCAGTTCTGGAGGGGAAGTTCCCACTGACCATACCCTCGGGCAGGTGGGCACTGTCCCAGAGGTGGGCAGCCCCGGGCAGACCCTCGGTGCCGGGCGGGCTGGCGAGAGGCTGCCTCGAGGCGGTTTCCCAATCCTGCGCACCTGGTACTCTGTCAATGCAGCCACTTGGCTAAATGTGGGTCATTGTAGGAGGATGCAGCCACTCGAGCAAACAAGCCTCAATTGCCCACTGATTGGGGTGGCTGAGAGCACCATCACTGAAATTTCTGAGGGGGGAGGCATTAATAATCCCCATTCTGTCTCTGCAGCCCTTGCCCCCTTGTTATTTCCCTCTTTGTGTCTTAATTTGGCCCATTATTATTATTTTATAAAAGGGCCTTTTCTCCACCCCCTCCCTCTTGAAGACACTCCTTAGACCGATGGGAAAATGGCAAGGAATAATTATGAAAAACATCAGTGAAGAGAGGGCCATCTGAGAGGGATTAAAGGATTACAATTAAAACTCATTTTAGGGAGGTGATGTGACATTAGCGTTTTCATTCTTCCCCCCCACCCCCCTTCCCCAAACACCCTCCAGGATATCTGGGTCTAAGTTGATTAAATGACAAACTCCAGCTCAGAGGGAAACAACAACAAATTAAAAACTGAGTAAAATGAAAAACAACAACCCAAAAATGATTTACAAAACCAAGTGAAAATGAGGTCACTGAGAATTACTGGAAGTCTGGCGGCAGCTGGAAGTGGGGTGGACAGAGCACCTGCCACTAATAGCAGCTTTCTGATGGTGGGAGCATCTCCCTGCTCCTGCTCCAGTGGCAGGTGAAGTTGTCTGAGATCTCTCCTCCAGGATGCAGCCGGAGTGCTGGGCTGTGGCAGTGCTGGTTTTGGCTCTGATTTTGCCAGCTCCGTGCTGCACTGAGGCCATGCTGGGTTTTGCTTTGGCCCTGCTGTCCCTCCAGCAGCGAGCAGATCCCAGCCTGGGCGGTGCCCCAGTGCCACGGCAGTGCTGGGGCCCTTGTGTCGGCCTCAGCGTGCCCCTTCCTGGCGTGGCTCCATGGCCCATTTTCTCATCTCTTTTTGCAGCTCTTACTGGTGGCTGGAGCCGAGCAGCCCCCGCCCCGTGCGGCTCTGAGCAGCTCCAGCACCATTCCCAGTGCTGGGGCACACTCGGAGCCTCCCTGAGCAAAGCGAAGCCGAGCCTGTGCTGCAAACCTTCCCTCTCTGCTCCTTGTCCATCGCGATGCAAAAGGGTCCTGCCCATCCCACCTCCGTTGTGGAGAATCCTGACGGGGCTCCTGAGGGTGGGAGCTGCTTACAGTGGCGTTGGAATTCAGTAAAAGAGGGGAGCTGGGACAGGCAGCACGCTTGGAGGGGGAGCTGACACTTCGAGTGGAAACACACACCGGGCTGGGGTTTTATCTGTTGTGGAAAGCAAATTCTAGGATGACTGCTGGCCATTTCAGTGAATGAATGTGAAGCCTGGGATGGGGGATTTCCCTTTATAAACCAGAAATATCTGTAAATATCTGCAAGCCAAGCTATTCAGATGATGTGGACACCTAAACCCATGCTGCCAGCCCTATTGGAAGGGGGGCTACATGAAGATGCGGAGGCAGATGAGTGACTCAGGCTCTGCAGTTCACAGTGCTTAGGAAGTTTTGGCCGCCAGAATCTGATCTGTAGGGCCCCAAAAACCACAGTGGGGCTGAGCCCACATCCTGCCCTGAAAGCACAGCTCTTCCTGCTTAAACTCAGCCACAAAGCCTGGGAGCGTGTGGCCTGGGAGCGCCTTCCCTCCAGCCTGTGCGTTTCAGCCGTGCAGCTTGGGGCTGCAGAGCGGGAGCAGAGAGGAGCTTCTCTCCTGCGTGCTCGTGTTTCTCCTGCCGCTTCTCTCGCTTTCGCCTCCATTCAGCAGCCTGGCATCACTGGGCATCTCCTCACGTGGCCATGCACGTGGGCGCGAGCGCTCGTCATGTGAGGTGCCACATCGTGTCTCATGTTGGGAGGCAGGAGAGCTGGAAAAGCTTAACGGAAGGGAAACTCCCCCTCCTCCCCCCCAGATCCAGCCTATTTTCTTTCCTCCCCTTTTGTTTCTGATTTCCGGAACTATGCGGCAAAGCAAAGCGTGGGGAGAAGAAAGAGGCTGAAGAGAGCTGGCATCTGGCGGGGAAAAGAACAAAATAGCAGAGCAGGGCTTTCCTAGGCAGGAGCGGGGAAAGAGAGCAGCGGCTGCCTGGGAGATGGGCAAGCCCTGGGAAAATTCAGGGTCTAAGCACAGAGCTGGCCCCCGGCGGGTGAACGTGGGCACAGAGCTTGCTGGCAAAGGCAGCAGAGGGGTCAGCCCAGCAGCGTGGATTGCACTCTGCTCATGGGCATCCTCCTTCACAGGATCTGCTCCTTGGTGCCCCTCCTGCTCCATCCCCCCGAGCCTGTCCCAGCAGTGAATTCCCCGAGGACATGCGCTGCACCTCCTGCCCGGTGTCAAGATGCTGGTGTGATTTGGCCCTAAACAGAGGCGAGGTAGAGGTGGAGGCCACTCTCCTGCAGACGCTTTCTCTGAGGCTTAAATGATCAGCGTGGCATAGTTCATCCTGCGATGTCCCTTTTACAGTCAGGGCTGAGAGTTGCCTGAATATATTTTTATTCCTGTTATTTCCTCTGTCCCGGCCAGTACAGAAAGAGGTCTTTGCATACAGACCCAATGTTAATTAGGTAAATTAATTAGGACCAAGATGAAGTGTTTTCCCCCTGAGGAGGAAATACAGTAAACTCCATTTTTGTGAGTTGTTTATTCAGCCAGGGGGGTCGAAGGAGAATAGCCGTGTCAAAGAAGCTGCCATTTTCAAGGTCCTTGTGTCCCTTCTGCACCGCCCCAGAAAGGGAACAAAACTCTGTTGACAGCAAAATCTCAGCAGGAGCCCCTGGGCTGAGGGGCACAGGGAAGCGAAGTGGAAAGGGTGCCAGGTTTCCGAGCGCCTGGAGGGAACAGGCTTTGGTCTCTGGTGTTTCAATGGACCGGGGAAAGCAAATCAGCCCTTTCAAGGCCAATCATGCTGTTCTCGAAGGCACAGACTGCAGACAATGCGCCGCTGGCAGCGGGGCAGCAGGAAAGGGACTGGGTGGCCATGGCAAGGCCGAGGGCAGGAGAGCTACGGAGGGCCGAGAGCCAGTGGCCGTGCTCCTGCTCCACCCATCCCACTCCTCAGAGCCCTGGGAAAGGTGCTGGGATGCACTGGAGCGCCAGGAGCAGCCCAAGGAGGCTGTTGGGATGGGGCAGATGGGGCACCCATGTGTGTTTCCATTCTGTGTTGTCTCTTCCCTCTCCTCCAGCAGAGTCATGGTTTGTGTGGTGAAGGAGCATGGAAGCACTGAGCAGCTCCCTGACCTTCTCCCCACCCCGGCCTTTTATTCACAGTTTTTAATTCATTCCCCAAAAGCCTGTGACCCGGGAGAGCCTGATGCCAGCCCATGAGCCTGCTCCAGTATCTCTCCTGGACATGGCACGTTTATGAGTGGATGGATGGACTCCCCGAGACGTGCCGTGGGATGGGCAGGTTCGTGGCTGCAGCTGGGGTGTTTTCATGCCTGGGTGCTCCTGTGTCTCCTGGAGAGGAGCAAAGCTGGCTTTGCCTTGGCAGCCTCTCCCAGCCCAGTGCTCTGCCCACAGCACCATCTCCTGTCGGCATCGCTCCGGCTTGCAGGGGCAGTGCATCCTGGGAATTTCCTTCCCCGGTGCCAGAATACCTTCACCCCAAGTCCGATAGTGCAGATGATCTTCCGTCATCATATTCAACGCCCCCTCCCCAGCCCTGACCAAAGCCAGGATGAAAGCGGCAGGGTTTTTTTCCTCTTTCTTTCTTTTTTTAATGGCATTTCATTAGCCTCCAAATCAGACAGGCGAAACAATGGTGTTCTGTCAGCGATGGGCTTTCGTGCTGATTTCATCTCCTCTCTCATCCGTATGCAAACCAGCTTCCAGCAGGCTTTGGTCATGCCATGGAAACCGAGGTGCAGGCCCGGAATGGGGGTTCTCGGAGTGAGAAATCTCCCGTTCGCTTTTTCCCATTTGCATAATGCAACTTTTCTTCCCCCAGACACTGAGGCGCTTTGTTTATAGAGAGCCGAGAGAAAGGGGGATGCTGGGGACAGAGGAGGGACCGCGGGGAGGAGGGAAGCGCCCGGTGGGAGTGGGGAAGAGGAGGGCAGCGCTCGCAAAAGAAGAACGCGCAGAGAAAAGTGCGGGGTGACTGGAAGGGAATATATATGAGCATGGGGACTGGGAAATGGGGCTGGGCCGGTTCCCCGTGATCCTGGGACCCGTGCGCTCCTTTGGCCTCTCTGAGCCAGCCGAAGGGTGTCGGGGGGACTTGGCATGGCTGAGGATCCAGCTGGGAGCCTGGATCTCTGCTGAATTAAAGCTGGTTGTCATGATAATGCCCCCCAGAGGAAGCAGGAGCCTTTTCAAGCCTTGCATGAAATACCTCAAAGGGTTTTGTGCAAGGAGCCTCTAAGATCTTCAACTGGTGGAAAGCGAAGTTTGTGTGGGGGAATAGTGACCCACGGGGCACACGGGAAGGTGGCTAAGTGACAGCCAGCAGAGCGTGAGCACCCGGCTGTCCTGGGAGGTGGGGGGATAAAATCATCCCAGATTTATTCCCAGTGGTGTGGGGGGCTGGGAGAGAAGGAGATTAACAAAACAAAACTACAACTGATTTGCCTCCCTTGAAACGTGGCAAACTGCAAGGTGGCACTGGGAGGTAGGAGGGTGAAGGGATCGAATTGTCCAGTCCCCACCAGTACCCCCAGTTTGTTGGAGCCACTGGGGCCTATTTACACCCCACCTTGTATGTCTTCTGCAAAGCAGTGATCTACTGCTCTTTGCAAACCGGTTTGAGATCTACGAGGGCAAGGGGCTGCTCTTCTGAGTCTCATCACCTCTGGTGGCTGCACCTCCTAGAAACAAACCTGGTTCTTGTGGCTCCATCCTGGGCAACAGACTTCGATTTGTGAATTGGATGGATGCACGATTAATAGTAATAATAACAATAATAGCAACGAAATGTATTAATCAGTGACGGCTGACAGACACGAAACCTGCAATTAGAAGTATTTTAGGATATGTAAAAATCCCTGTAAATGATTTGCAAATGAAGTGCAGACAGTAAAGCAGGAGGCAATGGAGATATTTTTGGGTTTTGCCTCAATGTGAGCCTGCTCTGTTTTTAAGGTGATTCAATGTGAATTGGACGTACAGACACGCTCCTGAGGGAAAGTCTTGTGTCCATACTGCAAAATGTGTAACTGTTGCTCCAGAGTGTGGGATGTTCCTCCAGGACCAGTGAAATCCTGCAGGGCAGGGCCAACAGAACTACAGGCAGGAACCTCAGTGATTCACATGCTGCTGCCTGCACGTGGAAATTGCACGGATTTAGGTGGGAATTGTTCAAGCCTCACTTGTGCCATTTGCACTTCAGGGGTGTGGTTGCACATGATACCACACGTTACTCCAACCCTGTTAAAGGGCAGCTGGGATTCATATTGGATGATCTACACAACGTGAAATATTAAATCTTTACCTGTGGGCAGGAAAATTCTGCAGTCTAATCCCAGAATCTGGTATTCTGGGACAGGAAGAAAAGTGGAGGGGAAATATTTGTGCTTTGGAGGATTCTGCTGTAACTCTGTGGAGTCCCTTTAGCCAGCAGGGATACCCACCTGGACATCCCTCTCAGGTGCACTGGTAGCTCCATGTAGCACAGCTCTGCATCACTGATGTGCTGCATGGAGCAGCTGGGATGCTGCAAATGCTCTGTAAAAGGGATGGGGATTGTGAGGAGTCTGGATTGGGGCTTTTTCTCTTTGTTTTTAGTCTGGTTTCTGCAGAAAATGAGATTTCTGCCGTCACGGGGAATTCTGTCATTTCTCACCTCTCTCCCAGGAGCTTCTGAAATAGGATGACTTCAGCTCCGTTTGGCTCAATGTCAGTTTTTGATCCCCAGTCAGTGGGAGCTGCTTTGGGACTTCAGTTACATTTGTTTTTTCAGAAGCTCATTTCTACTATGGGCTCTAAAAAGCCATTTTTACTTCAGGACAAGACTGGAGAAGGGCTGGGACCTTTCCCTTTGGACAGGGAGGGAGAGGGGTCTCCGTGGTGGGGGTTTGCCAGGGTGCAAACTGCAAATGCCTCAGCCTAACGAGCTCTGTGATTAACAAAGCATCAGAGCATTCCAGTCCAAGGAGGCTTCAGTCCAGAGCGTTTCTGAAGGAGGCTCACACACCCCAGACAGCCTTGTCTGCTCCTGCCTCTGTTGAGACAGAGCTGCCGCTGGACTCGGGCAGTTGCCTGTCCCAAGCCCGTTGTGGTGGCCTTTGGGCAGTGACGTGGGGTCAGACGAAGGAGCAGGGTGTGATTAAAACATGGCCTGGGCTTTGCAGGTGTCCCGTGCCAGGACAGGAAGGGGCAGCAGGTCGGTCGCTGCTGGAGCGGGAAGGCGACTTTCCAGCATCGCTCCCACCCTCACCCGCCCGGCCTCCAGCCTGCTGGTCATGCCAATTTGTCACCAAGCTGGGATTTCAATTAAACCCCAAAAGAAGGGGTCAGAGGTTATGCAAACACGTTGGTAAAGGCCACTCGCCTGGAGGGCTCTCCCGGGGCCACTGGAGCCGGCCCCTTGCTTTACACAGTCCCGATTGACCCGGGCTGAGGCCGGCATTGTTCCCCGTGCTCCATTCAAGAGGCAGTTTGTCAATAAAATTGACCTCTCTTCTCCTGGGGGTGCTGCCACCTCATCTTCCTCCCTTTCCTGACAGTTTGGCTGGAGCAGAGCTTACGGTCCCTCTGCGGTCCCCGTGCCCCGGGACATGCCAAGGGTGAGGGCGAGGATGGGAGCAGGAAGGCCACATGCTGCAGGAAGGCCCTGCAGCACTCCCAGCAGCTTCTCCTCCCCAAGGTGGTTTTTATTCTGGTTTCTGCCTTTTGGGCTTCTGCACCTGAGGGCAGTTCCCAGCTGGACCCCTCGGAAACACCATCACAAACAGCAGGTTCTGTCCATCCTCCCCAGACCTCATTCTCCTTCCAGGGCCATCGTTCTCGCAGCTGCCTCCACAGGAATGCCACGATGGTTTTCTGCCTCTCACCACCCAGGCCAGGCTGGGATGACCTCGAGGTCCGACCTGCACAACTAAGCCCCGTTGTCCCTCCCTGCCACACAACTGACACCAAAGTGCCGCTCACGGCAGCACCTCTCCCTACCAAGCCACGTGCCCAGCAGCACATCCACCCACCATGGGCACGATCCCACTTCGCAGGGAGGTGTGAGGCTTCCGCTGGGTTTGGGCGCCGGCCCCTGCGCTGGTGCACTAATTGCACTGGGCAGTGTTGCAAACAAGCACTGCTTGAACCCACGAGCCTGAGGAGGCCATTTCAGCTGCGAGATAAATGCATATCATGGAGCAAGTGGCAATTAGCGTGGGTAAAGAGCCCCTTAGTGACTGTCCCTTACATAACACCTTTGTTCGAGGCCCTTCACCTCATACTCAGTTTGTAAATAAACTTGACTCCCAGCTTTACTGGGGCCTTTATTCCCTCTTTATTTTATTTTATTATTCTTTGAACCCGGGGAAGAACGAGTCGATTGTTCACCCCCAGGGACATGCAGCAATCTGAGGCCCTTCCTGGCCTGGCAGTGCCCACTTGCCCCAAAAGGGGCACTGGCAGCAGCCCACGCCAGAGCCACCCACGCAGCTACCACGGCAGCAATTTTAATTGCCTTGCCCCCGCTGGTGGTGCCCGGGGGCTCATTACGCCGCTGGCAATGAATGGGGGCTGAAAACATGGTTCTGTAATTGCAGTGGCAGCGGGGACTTTCACTGGCGGGTGGGTTGGCAGGGGGGCTGAGCTCTGCCCCCAAAGTTTCAGGTCAGGGAGGAAGCCTGGGGGGCTCTGGATCAGTCCAAGTGCAGGGACCGTGTCCTCTGTGTCACCATCTAAACCGTGGGTGGCTTTTTCTACGCCTGCGATGCCACTCCGAGGCTGGCAGTGAGCAGAGGCTCCAAGGCATGGTGGGATGTGCTTTGGAGGATTTGGGGTGCCCGGTCCCGGGCTTTGGGCATGCTGTGGTGAGCAGAGCTCGATGGCTCTCCTGCCTTTAACCTCCACTTGGCACTTTTGCCAGGTCCTTTTCCAAAGGGCCGGGCTGCCTGGGGAGCCATCAAGGTGTTAATGCCGCGAGTGGTGGCTCTTCCTCCACTGCCGCCTCTGCCTGGGCTCTTTCAAACCAGTGCTGGTGATACTGGCCCGTGCTGGGAAGCCGTCGGGCGCTGCTCTTTGTTCAGTGCGGAGATGGTCGGGCCCCTGCTCCTCTCCCAAGCCTTCCCTCTCCCATATGGTGCCCATTATGAGATGTGTGCACCAGCCCTGTCTGACAAGGAGCTTTACAGGTGTCGCTGGGATAACGATTCACACTCTGCCGAAGGTGGGAAAGATGATTAGCTGGCTTTCTATCAAACAGCACACGGCATCAGCTGCTCGGGGTGGGGAGGAGGTGGTGGGGGCTCTGGATGTGTAAGGACATGTATGCCGGGAGCTCGGGGAGCCCAGGCTTTGTCCTGCTTCTAATTCCAATGGACTCTTGAGCGCCTCTTTGTGTGCCTTAGTTTCCCCAGCTGTAGCAGAGGGATGTTGTTATTGCTTTGACTTGTAAAACACCCTTCAAGCAGCTGATTGAGCTCCTGCATTAGCAAGAGGTGAATTAGGCAGGTCTCTTGGCAGCTGGGCTGCCATGGAGAGGGCAGGGGAGCTGTCAGAGCCAGGGCTCTCAGGGGACAGGGCTAGAGCGGGGGGACATGAATTAAACAAACCCGCTGGACACAGGCATGTGGTGCAGTGTGCCTGGAGTGTGTCCTGAAGGTTGTGAGAGCCCCGTGGCACGGGGAAGGGTCTCTGGTGCCAGTGTGGCATAGGCAGGCGGGCAGGGCTTGCTCCACGCGGATGTGGCCGTGCCTTGCCCTGCCTGCATCGTGTCTGTGGGGCCTTGGGCTCTTCCTGCTGATGTATTTTAAATAAAGACTCATTCAGCAGGCAGATCCCGGCATCCCTGAGCTTGACGTGGGCACACTGCACACCCAGCCCCTGCGAGCTGGTGGAATTTCTTCAGATCTTTCCACATCTTGAATGGAGAGAGGGGCAACATAGGAAAATGAGAGTAAAATGAGCTGTTCTCAGCTGTCTTTTGCTCCAGTGAAGGGAAAGCTGTTCTGTCTCACATTACATCTCCCCAGGTCAGGCTGCGATCCGGAGGTGAGCTCTTCCTTGCAAAGTGACGGAGCAGAGGGCTCCCTGCAGGGCTGGGGAAACTGAGGCACGAGCGGAGTCTGGCACCCAAACCACCCCCGAGGCAGAAGAGGTGTGAAGGTGAGGTGTTTGCCCAAGCTCCCGGTGCTCGGTTGGGGTGCGATCGTCACCCCGACACCGCCGCGACCCTCCCGTCCCGGGACGGCCCCGGGCGCTGCGGGCAGAGCCGGCGCTGCCTCTCCCCGAGCCCGGGGCCGGCGGGATTATCTGCTTAGCTGCGCCATCTGTTCCTCAAACTGCCATCATTATGTTCAACTTGGGAAGAAAACGGCCCCTACAGAGAAGCAATTTGTTCGCTGACTAAACCTTTCAGGCTCTCGCCGTCCCCGGCTCCCGCCGCCGCCGCACGGAGAGCTCCGCGCTCCGTTCAACAACCGCGGGCAGAGCGGCGGCCGCGGGCCGGGCGCGCCGGGGAACGGGCGTGGGGAGGGCGCAGGGCTCCCCTAATCCGATTACAAAACATAACAGCCTTTCAGAGGGGCCGGGGGCCGGGCGAGGGGAGGAGGAGGGAGGTCCATTTCACACCCGACCCCGACGTCTGGGGGTCTCGCAATGATCTCACTGGAGGGGCTTTTCTTCCCGTCGCAGTGGGTTGCTTTTGAAATGTGCTGCGAGGAGATCAAAAAGGAGAAGGGGGCTGCCTGGGAAAGGGGAGGAGAGGGCTGGGAAGGAGGTGAGGTGGGAGGGGGTGGCGCGGGGCTGGGGTGAGCCCAGCACCTCAGGCTAGGGGCGACGACCGGAGCCCAGCACCCCCTTGCTGGGGCAGCAGCCCTCGTGCCCCTTGTCCCTCTTGCATCCCGCTTCTCCCTCTAGCATGTCACATGGACATGGGGACAGGGACGTGTCCTCCCCGCCGCCGGAGCGAGGCGTGGGGCTGCGGTCCCTGCAGAAACCTTCCTCAGCGCCTGCAGCGGCAGCAGAAACGGAGACGGGTGACCCACTTCCCTGTGTTTTGTCACGGAATTTCAGTGACACCGAAGCATTTAATGTGCTGATCTCACCAGTTTTCCGTAGCGGACAACGAAAGGGGGAAAAGTTAAAGTGGTAGTTTGACTTGTATAAAAGCAAGAAGTTTTGGCTTGCTGCTGTGTTTTAAAGTGACGTTTTATGATCACCTGCAAAAAAGTTCTTTTCATTAACTTTTTCTGCAATTTTTTGTTCAGTCAGTTAGAGGAAACCTGTGTGCTTCAACAGCAGCAGATACCAGAACAAGAGGGTCCCACCCGTGGCTGCTTTGGTTGGGTAGCAAAGCATTTGCCCCAAACCTTGCTGTGCTGGCCCTGCACCCCCTGTCCCCCCTGCGTGGGGTGGGGCTGTGGTCCCCCCTCAGGGATGGTGCTGGCAGCTGGGGACACCTGTGCCTGCGGGAATCCCACATGGTGAGTGCCGGAGTCTGGCACGGGAAGTGTGAAAGTGTCTGGCAGCCACCCCAGGCTCATGGGAGATGGGACCCCAAGGGGTCCCCCGCAGCGGAGACCCCCGGCACACCCACCATCGCCCCTCTAGGACTCCTCTGGGGCTGTGTCCCCGCTCCAGTTGCTGCAGGACTCTCTGTGGGTTCACTCGAGCCACCACATTCCCAGGGTGCTCAATCTGCTCCCAGGTGGGGTGACAGCCTCTTTGCGGGGGGATGTGGGGCTGGGTTTCTGGGTGCTGGGGGTCCTGGGGCTGCAATGGCCAGAGGAGCTGAGTGCTGGGGGCATTTATTTGTTGAGAGGAGCCCCTGGTGCAAGGCGATGAGTGGTCAGGGAAGGCAGGGGTCACCCCTGTGTCACCCTGCCCCTGGGAGCTGGCTGCCCGGGCTGCCCCACACTCCAGAGACTGCACCATCCTCAGGTGGGTGGGACAAGCCATGAAACCCAACAAATGGGCATCAGAGTTTGGGGTGCAGGGGAAACTGGAGGGCTTTGCCTTCTTCCCTGGATGACACCTGAAGGAAACAGCCAGCAGAGCTGGGCAGGTGCCATGAGAATTCAGGGGCAAATCCTGATGCTACCAAAAAAAAAATCCATATATTTTAATTGTTGTGTGCAAAAGTGTCTGTACAAAGTCTTTGCTGCTTTCTGTTCAGCCTCCTGTGCCCACTCCCCAACACAGTCATCTCTCCTCCCTGCATTGCCTTCCTTCAGAGAGCAGCTCATGGGGAAACTGAGGCAAGGAGCAGAGAGGGGAAGTGGCTGAGCCAAGCCTGGACACCCTGAGGTGACCATGGGAGAAGGAGCCGTGTTGCTCCCACAGCAAGCACTGGAACACCGCAGCACCTCTTCACCCTGCAAAGGCCTGTGGACACCCAGCTGTTCCCAAAACGTCTGGGACCAGGAGCTGGCTCCTGCATGGGGACAAGCATGGCTGTCTCCAGAGCAGGCTGCTGGGACGGTCAGGCTGCCAGAAGCCAGCTGGCACTGGCAATGACAGGCCGTTGGTGGTGCAGGAGCTCACCGGCCATTCGGGATCACTACACCAAGGTGCTGGTGCCCAGCTCCTTTTCGCTTGCCCTGGGGTCACATCCTTCCTCGGCCACCTGCACCAGAGACATGGAGAGGGGCAGAAATGGGCCCCACTCAGGGCAGGCTGGGGCTGCGTGGGGGCAGGAGAAAATGGCCTCGAGTTGCACCAGGAAGGTTTAGATGGAATACTGGGGGAAATTCTTTCACTGGAAGAGTTGTCCAGCTCTGGCACAGGCTGCCCAGGGGAGTGTAAGGTCACCATCCCTGGAGGGATTTAACGGACTTGTGGATGTGGCCCTTGGGGACATGGTTTAGTGGTGGCATTGGCAGTAGTGGAACGGTTGGATCTGGTGCTTTTAGAGGGCTTTTCCAACCGAAAATTAGTCAGGGATTCTATGAGTCCATGACCAGGGGCATTTACTGCAGCTCTCCTGCCCTAAATGCTGCTGCAAGAGGAGGGAGGGTACCAACAGCTGGGGGAAAATTTCCAACCCCTACTGCTGCCTGAGACCCATAAACCCCTTTTTACCAGCACTTCCCCAGCTTTACCTCCCTGAAGACGGTGTTTTCCATGTACTGCGCATCCGGGGAACACCTCAGCACCTTGGTTTTCAGGACGGCACCTGAGGACGCCGAAAGCCGGGCGAGGGCGTCTGAGAGCGGGGCGGCCGCTGCCCGGGCTTCCCCTGACATCTAGCGGCAGCGCCGGGCGGGCGGCGGGGAGCCGGGACCCGGGGGGAGCCGGGACCCGGGGGGAGCCCTGACCCCGGCAGGAGCACGGACCTGGGGGAAGCCTCAACCCCGAAGGGAGACCCGGACACGGCGGGGAGCACGGACCAGGGCAGAGCATGGACTCGGGGGGAGCCCCGGTCCGAGGGGAGTAAGGCCCCGTGGACAGCCCCGGCCCCGCGGACAGCCCCGGCTCCGTGGGGGAAACCCGGCCCCAAGGGCAGCCCTGGCCTCGGGGTAGCCCCGAGCTCCACTGGGTTTGCACAGCGCTGAGCACCACTGGGCTCTGCCCGGCCTGCCTGATGGGGATGCTTTGCTTTGGGGCTGCTCCTGCCCTTCTCCCCAAATCCATCGATTCCCCTGCCCCTCCCAGCCTCCATCCCGTTGCACTGGAGGCAAAACTCACCTGTGAGGCAGCCCCCGAGCGTTGCAAGCAGCAGGGTGAGGGGCAGGGCACTGAGCTGGATGAACGCTTGGTCAGTGACCGTCCGGCTGCCCTGGGCCACCAGTGGGAATACAAGCTCCAGCCTGCAAGCCAGAGAGGGGACAGGCTTTTGGGAGGTGGTCACAGGCTCATGGCTCTGCGTAATGTCTTCTAAAGGGGTGCTGTAACAGGGTGAGTGGGGCAGCCCTGATCTCTGCTGTGGTAGCCCCAGCTTGGTACATCAAGTCACTGGCATCCCTGATTCTGGCTCCTCTCACCTGTCACCGTAAGTGTCTGCGGTGGCCAGCAGCGTCAGCAGTGTCCCCAGCAAGGCCCCCAGTATCCCAGGCAGCCCATGGACATTGTGAACCCCACACGTGTCCTGGATTTTCAGCCTGGAGTGTAGAACGGGCTGGGGGGAGCACAGAGCCCTGGCCTCGTTGGGCTGGGGGTCAGCTGCCCAGGGAGGCCGTGCTGCAGCCCCGTGCTCGCAGGTTTGGGAGCAGATGTTCCCCTGACCTGGGATCAGTGTCCTTGGCTGTCCCGAGGTGACTCACCGTGAAGAATCTGAAGCCAAGTGGGGAGATCAGGCCAACCAGAAACCCTGCGACGAGGGCCCCAAAGGGGGTGACCAGCATCTCCCCAGCCGTGCCCATCACAGCCATGCCAGCCAGGGTGGCATCCTGGATCTGAACCTGATGGAGCAGGACACGGTCAGGGGAGCTGGCTCCATGGAGAGCATCAGCATGGGACTGGGAGGCGGGGTTGTCTTCCTCAGAGATCAAATTGGTTCTTAATGAACCTAAGAAAGCCTAAGAAGCCTCCCCTTTTGCCCTGGGTATGTTCAGGCTTACTATTCCTTTAGGACAGGATGTGGGCAGGGCATGAAGCTTGGGCCTGTCCCAGGGGAGGACCTACCATCCGTGGGGTGCTCTCCTCGTAGAGGACAGGAGAGAGGATGAAGGTGGACACGGTACTTGCCACCAGCGAGAAGTAGGTGTTGAGCACTGCCCAGTTCTCAGCATTGTCGTGGACAGTGGTGGCGGAGGTGAAGCTGGGCCAGAAGATCCACAGGTAGATGGTTCCTGCAGGGAATAGAACAGGCAGGTCTTGATGCTGGAGTTGATCCCGTGTGGAACAGAAACTTCCTGCGAGTGCCAAGAGATGCACGTGGCCACAGCTTGCAGCAAGGGAGGTTCAGGTCGAACACAAGGAAAAGCTTTTCCTAGGAGTGGGTGGTGCAGCCCCACGACAGGTCCCTGGGGGGGTGGAGGACATCTGTCCTTGATGGTTTGCAGCAATCTCCTGATCAAAGCCACAGCCTCACTGTCCTCCTGTTGGTGATGAACCTTCCCCACCAGCTCTGTGGCTCAGGTGTTGTGGGATTTGAGCTCCATACCAACCACAGCAAAGACATCTGTCCGGTGCCCTTGATCCTGCCGCTCTTCGCTCTTCCTCTGGTCCTCGTGGGGCTGGTACAAGACCCGTGAAACCATCAAGCCAAAATAGGCACCAAAGGTGTGGACAGTCAAGGAGCGTCCGCTGTCGCTTACCTAGCAAGTATGGAAAAGCGCTGTGCAGGAAGTGAGGGTAAGGGATTTGTCTCTCCAGATGGGGCAGAACTCGACATGAGGAGCCTAAACCCAGGGCCACTCCCTGTCTGGTGGCTCCCCAGTCGGTGACTCACCCCCATGAGACTGAGCAGGATGTATTCATTAAGAGTGCACAGGGTGACTTCCAGCAGGGCCAGTAGCAGCATCTGGACAGGGTTTACCCTGCCTAGAACAGCTCCGGTGGAGATCAGAACAGCTGCGGTGCAGAAGTCAGCACTGACCATGCTGGGGAGGAGAGGAGAGGTGTGGGACTAGACCTGGCACTGCCAGGGATGAGCACAGGGGCTGGGGAGAGCTGGGCGGGATCAGGAGCTGAGCCTGCAGCCCAGGCCCTGCATCCCGCTGCTCCTGCAAGCTGAACAGGCTCCCTGGGATGCTGGTGACAAAGGGACGGCCGGGCCTGAGGCAGGTGGGGGCCAGAGTGCCCCCCTAAATGCCTGGCTGCAGCCTTGGCAGTACTTACACAGCCCTTGCTATAGCCTCAAACAGCCCAGAGGCCCGGTCCCACTCGTCTTCAAAATCCTCCTCCAAAGCAGAGCCACGAGTTTTACAGAGGAGGGAGCCAGTGTGCCAGGGCTGGGCCGGGATCAGCTGTCTGGGCAGCAGCAGCTCCCTCCTGCCTTACCTCTGAGCTCCCACGTAAATTTTGCCATTGTGGAAGAAGTAAAACATCCCCTGGATCAAAACAGCCCACTGGATGGCAAAGGCTACGATGAGGATGCCGATGGCCGCTCTGCCTGGCCCGTAGCGGCCGAGGAATGCCACCAGGAGCCCAAAGCTGAGGAGCACTTGGATGTGCACATCCTGGAAACCTGGTGGAGGAAAGGCACAAGGATGGGTCTGGAGGTGCTGAGGGCAGGAGCCACCCTCCTGCCTGCTGGACCCCGAGGGGACTAAGACAGGACTAGGACACCCCCTACTCTAACAGTCTTTGGGGAGCTGAAGGCTCGCTCCACTTGATGTGTGTCTGGAACCATGGTGGATGATCTCCTTGGAGATCTGTAGTGGGGAGTGCCAGTGACAGGTAAAGCCATCCCTGCCTCCTGTGACCCTTTGCAGCAGCTCCTGGCCACCCCATCTGCAACTGCCCTGTCCAGATACCTCAGGACACTCACACGGTTCACCCCATAGCCCAGAAACCTCCTGGGGTGGCCAAGAGCTGTCTGCTCCCCTAGACCAGCATGAAGGTGAGTCTGAGATGTCAGCACCCCTGCGACCTCGCTGCTGCCCCTGAAAGCACCATGTCCCAGTTCATGGGATGAGGAGAGAGGAAGGATGAGCAGAGAATTGGGATTAGTCTGGTACCATTTGGTGGCAAACCAGAGGATGGGGGGCTTGATTCTTGCTGGGGCTAAATGTCCTTTGCACCCGTTCAGCTGACAGCTGTGGCCCCGCGGTCTCCATGAGTCACTGCCTGGGTGGGGTTATGTGGGCAGGTGAAACCGGGAAAACCTGCCAGCTGCTGGCTCCCTGCCTAGCGGCTCTGCTCACTCCTCTCTCTCGGCCAGGGCACTCTGAAGCTCCTCTCCCAGTGACCACCTTGACTTTGGCTCAGAAAAGCAAGGGGCAGCCGCGTATCCCGGCAGGAGCTCTGCAGCGATGCCCAGCGTGCAGCAGGATGCTCCCGGCAGGGCAGACCTCCAGCCCCCTGTTGGACCCTGTGGTAGCACCCGGGGAGCCAAATCCTCTGTGGAAGGGGCTCGGTGTAAATCCCCTGGCACCGCAAAACCCAGCTGGTCAGTGGGAAGCTTTGCAGACCCTGAAGTGCCAGGAGCAACTGCTGTGCTCCCTACCGGGCACGGGACGATGATCCCTGGTTTTTCACTGCACCCAGATCCCTTCTGAGCTCCTCTGCTGTAACACGTGTCCTGGACCCAAATATCCCTCTTTCGGGGCTGGCTCTGTCCAAGCATTTCAGAAATCCTTGCAGCATATCAGCTGGGATGCACCAGTACCCAACCCTGCAACTTGATGTTCCCTCTCTACCTGTGGAGCCTGTGACAGGTGTGCAGCCCAAACGGAGCACGGTGACACCCCGTGCCATCCGCTCAGCACGGTGACACCCCGTGCCATCCGCTCAGCAGAACGGCTCTTCGGCGCCCACGGCCGTGCGGGTACTCACGGGGCTGCTGGAAACCCGAGTCCTGGTTTCTCCGGCTGCAGTCCAGCTGCGCGGGGCACCGGCCGGGGCTGCTCGCGGGGCTGTAGCGGACAAGCACGGCGAAGAGGAGGATGTTGAGGATTTGGAGGAGGAAGCACAGCCCGGAGAGCCGGAGCCTCGAGGCGGCTGTGTGCTCAGGCATGTCGGGGGGCAGCCGGGGCAGGTGAACCCCTGCAAACGGGGCGCATGAGGAGAGCCACGCCGGGACGGCAAACTCCGCCTGCCAGGGTGGCTGCCAGGTCCTGCCCTCGTCTCCCTCACCTCGAAGGGAGTGCCGGGAGCGGGACAGCGCTGCCAACACGGAAACTCGGGGCTGGATGCCCTGGCACACCGCCACGCCTGGCATTGCCACATCAGGTGGCTCCGGCCACTGTGCTGGGCACTGTGTGGGCTGTGTGGGGTCAGTGTCCCTCTCTGCTGGGTGCGAGAGGGGCAGGGGGAGGATTTGGGGTGGGGCAGGGGCTGGGGGGGGCGGTGCATGAGGTGTCAGCCTCTGCACTGTAGAAACGCGGTGGTTTTGGGGACTGGGTCAGGCAGAGGAGGTGGAGGGTGATGCGCAAGTGTGGTGGGACTGACCTGCGGTGGAAGTTCTGGCTCAGCACAGGCCCACAAAGCTGGGCTCAAATGCCCCGGTCAGAAGGAAAAACCAGTGTTCAGGGGGCTTTGGGATGAGGTTTCCTGTGGACCTGGGAGGGGAGAAGGAGAATCTGAGCTTTGAAAAACATGAGCAAGGAACAGAGTCAGAGGCTCCTGACAGAGCCCACGCCAGGAGCTGGGGGAGCTGAGCACAGGGAGCTCCTTGGCTTTTCTGTGGCTGCCTCTGCTTCTGCAGAGGTGTTTGTAGAGTGGGTGTAAATCCCAAAAAGGCAGAAGAAGAGACAAGGAGCAGAGAAGTAACACTGTGTGTGTTTGGGAAGTGACTTGGGCGACTCATTTCCACAGCACTGGGCCAAACTCTGAACTAAGATAAGCAGCGGTGGGCTGGGGTCATGCCCTGATGCCAACGGGATGGGGAAGGGGAGTGAGTCACTTATGGGAGTCCCTGCAAATGTTCTGCTTCGGGCTGTGGTTTTGGGAGGGCTGGGGACTGTAGCTGCTGCCTTCATGTGGGAAAAATGTGAGAAACGCTCAGCTCGTTTGTGGTAGCACAGAGCTGGGAATCAGCATCCTCCAGCCTCCCGGAGCTGCTGCTGGGGGAGAACAGGATCTGCTTCTGCAGCCGTGGGCACAGGAAGTGTGAGGGAGGGAGATGACAGACTCTCTGCAGAGCCGTGGACCCACCCGATAAGCGTGGGGAGCTGCGAGGGAGGAGCTTGCAGTGCTGCTGCTCCAGTTTAGCCTCCCTCAGCCCGGGGAGAGCAAAGCTACGGGCACCTTTTGCTCATTCCAGTGAGCGAGAGCGCTGACCATTCTGAGCTGGAAGAAGGCTTCCAGTTCAGCCTGCTGGCACCAAAATTGATGCCCCTCCTTGAAAAGAGGCTGGAAGCAGTGGGGAGCAGGTGGGGGACGAGGGCCTGGGGACTTAACATGCACCCTGATGCCTTTCTCCCCGGGGGGGGGCTGTTTGCTGTGCTGTGCGTGCCATGGAGAGGCCGGGATGGAGCTGGGGACAGTCACTGCTTGTCTTGTGCTTCCTTTGAGAAGAGCTTCCTCCACCCTTGGAGATGGAGCCGGGGGGAGGAAGAAGTTGCAGGAGCCCAGAACACAGCCCCATTGTGTGCCTGTGTTTTGCTCCCGGCCCGAGGTGATGATGGGGAAGCCTCTCTGGTGCCTTTTCGGAGGGCAGGATAAGTCCAGTGGGACTCGAGTGATGGGGCACCCCCCTTGCACAACCCTCCAGAGTGTCACGGGATGGGAACATCATCCCTTCATCGGGGACAGGGAGAGGGGAATACAATTAACCATTGCCCTGCTGTCTGTGGGATCAGAGAGCACCGTCCCAGCACTGGGGGCCGATACTGAGGGGGGGCTTTGCCAGCCCAGGAGGCTGCTGGAGCCCGATGCAGAACTGTCGTTTTCCCTGAATTCCCAAAGCTGTGGCCTGCAGATAAAGGGATGTTTGTTACCCGGGCACACTGTGTTTTGCCGAGCAGAACAATAAAGAGAAAGACACTCACAATGGGAAATTGTGCTTCCTCCTCCCTGTGCGCTCCTCGGGGAGGTGTTGGAGGGGAAAAAAAAAGGAGAAGAAAGCAGGAAGAGACGGTGACAGGGCAGGGAGCGAGGGCACAGCCGGCACCATGGGAGCGGGCATCAAGGGCCTGCGGGGCCACGGGGCTGCCAGGACACTGCCCGCCCCAGGACGGTGACAGGGAAGGGGCTGGCTGGGAGCACCTGCTCGTCACCTCCCGCGTCCCCGTGTCCCTGTGTCACCTCTTCCCAGGAGCCTCGTGGCGCAGGTCCGGCCTTCCCAGCACCCTCGGCCCCGCCATGGGGTGTTTATGACGGAGAAGGGAAGCGGCAGGCGCTGGGGCAGCACGTGGGCTGGGGGCGTCGGATGGGCACAGCGACTCCCCGAAGGACGTGTCTGGGGACGGTAAGAGACTGGGGGGGGCCAGGAAGGAGGGTTGGCACTGTCTGTGGGGTCAGTGTCCTGCGAGCGATGTCCCCTCTGCACAGCACATGTCAGAGCAGGGCCGCATCCTCCAGGCCCCGCCAAAGCCGGGGTGTGTCCCACTGCGTGTCCCTGAGCCCTGCGCTCCCCCCAGGCACCGTCCTGCCCCCGGCTCTAAGGATGCACAGGCTGCTCCTGCTCGGCTGCCTCTGGCTCCTGGCAGCACCCCCAGCACCCGGCATCTTCCAGCGGCCAACGGGGACGCCAGGTATGGAGCAGGGCCTGGCAGGACAGGGAGCCTGGGTAAGGATCAGGGCCCAGGGGGCAGGCGTGGAGCCCGTGTAGGGAGCAGGGCCTGCAGGGAGGACTGGGCACTGCTGTTTGGAGTCGGTGCTGGAGAGGGGAGGTGATGCTGGGTGGGTCCAGCCAGGGCAGGGGCTGAGCTGTGCCTCCTGAAGGTGCAGGAGAGATGAAGAGGAGCCAGGATGGATGATAGAAACCATCAGAGGCTGGTGAGGGTTGAGGGTGCTCGGGGAGGTGTCGGAGGGATGGTTGGTGCTGAGGCTGCCCGGGGGGCTGCAGCCCCAGTGCGCCTGCAGTACCTGCTGGAGCCCCTCCACCCCACGGTGCACACGCAGCGTGGTGCCACGGCCACTCTGCCCTGCGTCCTGCGCGCCCTGCCTCACAACTACCGCGTGAAGTGGAGCAAGGTGGAGCCGGCCAACTACCGGGAGAACATCATCATCATCACCAACGGGCTGTACCACAAGAACTACGGGCCGCTGAGCCCGCGGGTGCGCCTGCGGCACAGCCACCGCTACGACGCCTCGCTCACCATCACCGATGTGGCGCTGGAGGACGAGGGCCAGTACCGCTGCCAGCTCGTCAACGGGCTGGAGGATGAGAGCATCTCACTCACGCTGCACCTTGAGGGTGAGGTTGGGATATATCCCTGGGGGCGTGGCAGGAGGGGCACCCTCGGCTGGAACAGAGGTGTGTGGCTCTCTGCCTCCACCCATGTCCCCCATTGCATCGCCCTGTTCCCCAGCCTTAAATTCAGCACCAAATCCCTGGGGATGTTATGTCAAAGCCTCCTTGGGGAGAGCATTGCCCTCACCCTGTCCCTGTCTCTCCAGGCGTCGTCTTCCCTTACCAGCCCAGCAATGGGCGCTACAAATTCAACTACCACGAAGCCAAGCGGGCCTGCGAGCAGCAGGACTCCCGCCTCGCCACCTACCAGCAGCTGTACAAAGGTGAAGAGTTCAAAAAAAATTTCT
Organism: Promerops cafer; assembly: GCA_013398275.1. Lineage (NCBI taxonomy): Eukaryota > Metazoa > Chordata > Aves > Passeriformes > Nectariniidae > Promerops > Promerops cafer. Next base: position 18,019 of record VZSE01009342.1, on the reverse strand, counting down.
CTTCAGCCCAAAACCACGCCTGCCTGGGTATGGGGAGGAGGGAAGTGCCAGTGCTCAGCTGCCTCTCGCCCCACAGCCTGGACAGAGGGTCTGGACTGGTGCAACGCCGGCTGGATCCTTGACGGGACCGTCCACTACCCCATCATCAACTCGCGGGAGCCGTGCGGTGGCCGCCTCCTCCTGCCCGGTGTCCGGACCTATGGCACCAGGGACAAGCAGAAGGACCGATTCGATGCTTTCTGCTTTACCTCTGCTCTTCAAGGTAGTGCTGCGGTCCCCCGTCCTTCTCACGGTGTCACTGAGCCCTGCTGCCCACCCGGATTTGCAACAGGGCTGGGGTTGTTTGCAAGAAGAGCGCTCACCTGCGGTGTCCCCTCTCCACCCCCAGGCCGGGTCTACTTCATCCGGGGCCACCTGAACTTCAAGGAGGCCGGGCAGGCGTGTCGCAACCACGGGGCTGCCATTGCCAAAGTGGGACAGCTCTATTCGGCCTGGAAGTTTTCGCAGCTGGATCGCTGTGACGGGGGGTGGCTGGCGGACGGCAGCGTCCGGTACCCCATCACCACGCCCCGCGAGCGCTGCGGGGGGCTGCCCGACCCCGGCGTCCGCAGCTTCGGCTTCCCCAGCAAGGAGATGAGGACCTACGGCACCTACTGCTTCGTGGGGAAGTAAGGACACTGGGAGGAGAGGTGGGCAGAGCAGGGGGACAGCGGTGGGACACCAGTCCTCATCACCTGGGCAGAGAGCTTGAGGCGGGGGAGGAGGGGTGGTCTCCCAGAGATTTTGGGTGGTTCGTGTGTCCTCTGGTAAGGCGATAGAGCTGGATGTGGGTCCTTGGTGCATCCCCTGATGGAGCTGGTGCCCATGTCCCAGCCTGCTGTGAGGTTTGTGGGGCGTTTGGGACCTACTGGAGAAGCCAGACCCACTGCTGGACCAGGAAGGGGGGTCTAATCCAGCCCCCCAGCAGACAGCACAGGCTGCCCATTCCCCAACCCTGGTGAATCCCCTGCCCCATCCTCACTCCCCACAGCCACGAGGACTCTGGCTGGCGACTCTGGCTGGTGCAAGTGCAGAGGACTCAGGCTGGGCATTAACGAGTGTGACTAATGGCGTGTTGCCTTCTCAATTAATAAAGCAACAGCAAAACTGTATGGCAAAGACACACGCTTGCCTGGCTGCTTCCCCTGGGACCGTCTGGCCTCTCCGTGAGGGGAATTTGACAGGGACTTTCCATCCCCAGCGCCCTGTCAGGGGGTTATCTGTGTTCCGGCCACTTCACTTCAGGGTTTTATGGGCGTTACTGTTCAGCACAGCCCAGGAGAACTAGAAAAAGCTGTGGATCTGGCACAGTGCAGGGGGAATAACCGCATGGGGAGATGCCCTGGCACTGGTGATGTGCTCTCCCAGTCCCATGTATTTGCTGGGAGCAGAGCCCTGACTGGCACCCAGTGCTGCTGGGATGTGGGGACACTTTGGGTTGTGTCTTCCTGTTTCTGTGGCTCCTGGGGATGTCTCTGTGCCCAGGCTCTGCACAGCTGCCACACTACATGCTTTGGGGCTGTACAGCCCTGCCAGTCCCACCCCTGGGCCAGGCCCCCCCGAATAACCAGGTCACCACTCTGTGCCACCTCTTTACTGGTTTTAATACACACAGAAGCACAGAGAGGGGTTTTGGGCAACACGCACCCACTCCAAGCCTGCGGCAGCAGCTTCTGCCTTTCCAGGGCAGTGCAGAAGCCCCCCACACCTCAGTGTGGGTGCTGAGCTGCAGCAGAGCTTGGATGTCCCCATGTCAACCCCCACCAGGATGAGGACCCTTGGGGTAGAGGTGGGAGAAGATGTCTGGAGGAGATGCTGGCACGTTACTGCCATCCCCTGCCATGGTGTCCCCCTTGATTTCAGCTCCGTTGTGATTCTGGGAAAAAAACTCCTGTAGTGCTGCATTTTGGGTCACTGTCAGTTCCTTTCCAGGGGGCCTTTAATTTTTAGGGTTTCTTTGTACAGATACAAAACAAACAAGGGGGCAGAGACCCAACAGGGAGGTTTCACACCGTGTCGGGGTCTGCGCCGGGGTCCCAGTGCCGTCCCCATCCACACGGGCTCCAGGGCTTGGGCAGCTGCTCCCCCAGGGACTCACTCACTTGTTGGGGGGCTGAGCCAGGCCTGGGGGGACACAAGAAGTCCCAGGTGAAGGGAAAGCACCGTGGGCAGGTCCTGGGAGAGTCGTGGGGAGCCTGTCACTCACCAGGCCGACAGGCCAGCTGGGGTGGCTCCCACGTGCCGTCCTCCCGGCAGCGGATGACGGGCGAGCGGCGCGGGGCGAAGCCGTGCCGGCACTGGTAGCGCGCGACGGAGCCGATCTCGTAGCGCTGCTTTGGTTTGCCGAAGGCGCGGGCGTTGCTGAGGGCGGGGGGCGGCCCGCACTGCACTGCAAGGGGGGGTCGGCTCATTGCAGTCAGCCCCCCAGCCCGCAGCAAAGCCCGTAAAGCCCAAGCAGGCTGAGGGTCCCACGCACAGGACTCGCCTCCCTGCTGCGGAGGGGGTGGGGGAGGCCCTCTGCGGGTGGCGGGGCAGCACAGCTTACCCAGCCCCATTTTGCAGGTGTAGGAGAGGTGGTAGTTGCAGGGCACGTCGCTCCACTGGCCCCCATCGTGCCACACGATGACCACGCAGTTCTCCCCGGAGAGGAAGTAGCTGTCGGGCTGCCCGGGGTGCCAGTTCTCGTAGAGCTGGGGGGACAGGCGGGACGGGGTGCACGGGGCATCCCAGCACACCCCTTAGGTGTGGGGGTGGCCCCACACCCATCTGCAGCCTCCTGGCTGTGCCATCCCCGCCAGGAATAAGGTGCCACCTCCATGCCCTTTGCCATGGCCTCGGGACCCCAAATCCCAGGGTCTGGCTCCCCTGAGGATGCTCAGCCAGGTGTGGCAAGTGGCTCTTGTTTGGGAGCTTCAAAGCCCGGCCCCGGGGCTGGACCCCGGGGCTGGAGAAGGATAACAGGGTTCAAGGCAGGGTGGTCTCCCCCCGCCCAACCCCTGCGAGGGCACGCGAGGGTTGGCAGCCCCACTTACCAAGGGGCTCCCGTCAGACCACTGGAAATCCCCCTCGATGGTCCGGTCGTTCAAGCCGATCCACTGGTATTCCCTGTACTGGTCTGGGGGACACGGGGTGTGTTGGAGACAGGGACACATCCAGGTGCCGCCTGGCAGGAGGGGCCTGAACGGGTGCTGGAGGCTGAGTTCGGGGAGATCTGGGACCTGGGGGTGAGTGGGAGGTGGGGGCGTCCCTCGCCCTGCAGCAGGAAGGTGCTGGGAGGTTTGGGGACAAGGGGACCTCCGAAAGGGACATCGGGGAACCTCTTTACCCCTCAGCCCCGGAGAGGCGGGGGAAGGCCGGGCGGGGGAGGGGGG
>VZSE01009342.1:0-14591 GCA_013398275.1 Promerops cafer | reverse complement strand
CCCCGCCTGTCCTCGCCTGTCCCCGCCTGTCCTCGCCTGTCCCCACCTGTCCCTGCAGGTCCCCACCTCGTCCCGCCGATCCCTACCTGGCTATGCCAGTCCCCACCTGTCCCTGCAGGTCCCCACCTCGTCCCGCCGATCCCTACCTGGCTATGCCAGTCCCCACCTGTCCCTGCAGGTCCCCGCCTGTCCCCCCCGATCCCCACCTGGCCCTGCCGGTTCTCACCTGGCCCTGCAGGTCCCAGCGTCTCCCCATTGGTCCCCACCTGTCCCCACTTGCCCCACCTGGTTCTGCTGGTCCCCAACTGGCCCTGCAGGTCCCCACCTGACTCTACCGGTCCACACCTGTTTCTGTAGGTCCCTGCCAGTCCTGCCTGTCCCTGCAGGTCCCCGCCTGTCTGCATCAGTCCCCACCTGGCTCTACCAGTCCCTTTTCTGGTCCAGCCAGTCCCTGTCAGGCCCTGTAGCTCCCTGCCCGTCCCTTCGTGTCTCTGCAGCTTCCTGTGAGGTCTCTCCCTGTCCCTTCCTCCTTCACCCTCATGTCCCTTTGGGCCTCTTTGCTCTCTGTCCCATTCCCACAGCACTTGTCCCCTGCCCTGCCTCCCTCTGCCTTCCCCCATCCCTCCAAGGCTGATTTCAGGCAGGTTATGGAATTTACTTGCGCACATCCAACCCTCTGCTGGTCTGTCCACCCATCACTGGCTCGTGGAATTTTGTTGGAAAAGGCCTGCAAGATCATCGAGTCCACCCACTCCCCCACACCGTGGGCACCCCTGTCCTGAAGTGCCACATCCACAAGTCTCTTAAATCCCTTCAGCAGTGGGGACTCCCCTGGGCAGCCTGTGCCAGTGCCTGGCCGCTGCCTCCATGAAGGAATTTTCCCAATATCCAACCTAACCCTCCCCTGGTGCAACTTGAGGCCACTTCTTCTGGTCCTGTCCTTTTTTCCCTGGGAGCAGAGCCTGGCCCCCAAGTGACTCTACCCTCCTGTCAGGGAATTGTAGAAAGTGAGAAGGTCACCCCTGAGCCTCCTTTTCTCCAGGCTGAGCCCCTCCCCAACTCTCTCAGGTGCTCCTGGTGCTCCAGCCCCTTGCCCAGCTCCGTTCCCTTCTCTGGACACGCTCCAGCCCCTCAGTGTCTTTCTTGTGAGCAGCCCAGGACTGAACCTGTCTGCTCCCCTGTCCCTGCATGTCCCCATCCATCCTCTCGCGTGTCTGTCCGTGTGTTCATTCACCCATCCACCCGCCCTGCAGGGCTGGGCTCTGCCTTGGCTCTTTGCTGCTCGTTTAAAACTTGCAGCCCAGCACTGAAGGTCCCTGGGCACAGGCAGAGGGATGCAGCACTGTCACATACCGTTGATGAAGTCCTGCTCTTCGGGGGTCAGGATGGTGGCCAGGTGCCCCCCGTAGTGCCTGCACTGGGTCTCCGCATCCTCCCAGCTCCTCCGGGTGGAGAAGTGCTTGTAGCAGGCTCCCTGGAAGCTGTCCCAGCCGGGGCTGCACCTCTGCAGTGCTGAGCCACGTCGAGGAGCAAGCGGAGAGAGAGGAGAGGGTCAGGGTGATGCAGCCCAACTCACCCCAAACTCCTGATTTCCCCTCGTTTCTGTCTCCTGGGCTGCTGGTTCAGCAGCCGAGACAGCAGCAGGAGCTGGGTGGGGACGATCCAGTGTGGCTGTGGTGGGACCCGGGGGACTCACGTCTTTCACAGCTGCTGCCTCCGTAGCCAGGCAGGCACAGGCAGGTGAGGTGGGCGCCGTCCTCCACGCAGGTCCCTCCGTTCAGGCAGGGGTTGGGGACACAGCCACCTGCAAGGCACACGCAGAGCTCGGGGACCTCCTCAGTGCCCAGCAGTGCCAGAGCCTCGTCCCTGCAGTGTCCCACGGCAACCAGGTCCCTGAGCTGGCTCCTGAGGCCACCAGCTGTGGGGCAGGTGAAGGTCTCAGGTGCACCACGACGTGCCCAGAGCCATCCCACACTGCCCTTCCACCACTGGGTGTGAACAGCTCAGCAACCCTGGCCCCAGAGCTGGCCAGAGCTGGGGTTTTGGCCTCCCCCTAGAGCACAGAGGTGAGAGCTGGATGCTCTCATCTCCCCCTCACTGGGCTCATTGCCACGCCAGCCCCTGGCCCGCTCCCTCTGCCCAGGGCCAGCTCCTGCTTTTCCCTGGAGTGACGCAGAGTTGTGTTTTGGGAGGGAAGCAGATGATAAACCTTCTGGCACAGCCCGGCCACGCGTCCTGGGCCTGGCAGCAAGGTGACTGCACGCCTGTCCCTCGGGTGTCACCTCCAGCCTGGCCAAGGCTGGTAACTCAGCCGGCACCTTCCCCCCAACGCGTTACGGTCGTTAATGCACCCAGAGCACATCGTGTGCTCCCAGCCCAGCTCAAGAGCGTGATGAAGGGCTGCTGCCAGCGCCGGCAGGCACGTGGCGAGGGTGATGCTGCCACCCTCGCCCATCCCCAGGGAGCGTCACCTCCCCACGAGGTGCCTCGCTCGGGATGTTCAGCTCATCCCCAGCAGACTGAGGCACGGATCAGGGTGAGTGACTGAGCGCCCTAATGTCACACGGCTGGCTCTTCCTGAGCATCTCTTCTTGCCAAGGCAAAGGCAGCCATCCTGCAGGGTCTGGCCACCCTCCACAGAGCCTCCTTCGTGCCATGGGACTGGGCAGGGCACTGCCAGACTGGGGGCAGGGACCCCACATGGTCCCTCTGCTGCAGACTCCCTTGCAGGGAGCGGGATGGGGCAGAGGTGGCAGGGGAGCATCCCGGGGGGAGCCAGAGTGGGGCTGGTGGGTGACACCCACCCACAGCACGTCGTGTTCCCTCTGCTCACCCATCTCAGCCCCCATGGAGGGGGGACTGGGGCTCAGGGGGCTGGGGGATGTGGTCCACAGGGGACTGCAGTGATTTCAGGGTGCTTGGCACAAGGCAGGGTGGGGGTTCTGCACCCCATGACCCATCAGTGTCCCCCGTGTCTCCCCCTGCTCACGCCATGCAGCATCCAGCCATCATCCCTCCTCCCAGGGTCAGTCCCGGGGGGCCACACGGAGGGTGCAAAGCAGCCATACCCCTCCCAGACCTCAGAGGTGTCCCATCCACCCCATTCCCGGGACTCGTAGGGCCAGGATCGGGGGATTAGTTCGTCAGTGGGAGAGGCGCATGGGCAGCAGGCGCAAGGACGAAGGGAAGAGCTCGCCGAGATGCTTGTTCTACAAAGCTTTTAATTCCCTTTATTAGTACCACGGTTAGTCAGAGCAGGGACTGGGGCCGTCTTTTGCTTATCGGGCTTTTTCATGGAAACAGTCATTAAAACACTTCACAGAAGTAGAAGAGATTTAAGTGCATGCAGAGATCAGACCAATTTGTTTGACAAATATGTGCTTCTCCAGACCTGTAACCTTCCCTTACCCAGCTGAGGAGGAGAGAGAGAGAGGAGACACGGACAGACAGACAGAGGGAAGCACAGCGTGAAGGAAAGGTGTCGGCTATCTCTAGTGCCACAGAGCAGCCAGGACGGCTGCCCCGAGGGCAAGGGTGGCACGGCAGGGACCGCGGGCCGAGCAGGCGCCCGCCCCGACGCTGGCCCGCTCGGTGGGCAGGGCGGGCAGGGGCACAGCCGTGCTGGGGACTGGGTCCCCCAAGGGGGTCCCCGGCAGGACCACCCCAGAGGTGTCAGTATGGGGAGAGGTGAGGCCGTCCCTGCGGGTCCCACCTGCTTCTCCAGGAACGGCTGCAAGGAAACCCTCCACGGTTGCAATGGAGGGAGCAGGTTGCTCTTCCTCCTCCTCCTTCTCGTCTTCCTCAGCAGCTGCAGCGGGCATCCCGCGGTCAGCGCCCGGCGGTCGCGGTGCAGCCTCCTCTCCTCCCAGGGCCGGTGCGCTGCTGCTGCCAGGCAGCTCTGCGTGCCACGGTGTCACTGCGGGGACAGTGCTCCCGTCCCCCGGGACCACCGGCGAGGGGAGCCACGCGGCTCCCGACTGCTCCTCTCCCTCCTCCTGCGTCTGCGAGGGCGCGGGAGGCAGCGGGGACGCCCCAGGGCTTTCGACCACGTCTCCGGAGAGCTCGGCGTCTTCAGCGGCAGGAAGGGCGGTGCTCGCCCCGCCGGCCTTGTGCCCGTGGCGGGGGATCCCCCCAGCTTCTCGGCTCTCTGTCGAGGTGGCAGAAGCGGCACTGGTTGGCGATGTCATACGGTGCCCAGGTGCCCCAGGGCTGGCAGGGTGGGCCGGCCGCCCCAAGGCATCCCGCGGACGGTCTGGGCGCTGTGTGGGGGCGACGGGGCTGGGCGGACGAGGAAAGCCCTCAGGAGGCTCCGTGTCACCTGCTGGGGCACCGGTGGGTCCCTCTGGCTCCATGGGCTGGCTGGGGTCTCGCCCTCTGCCCGGGCTCTCCGCCAGTGTGCTGCCAAGGCCCCTGCCCGGCGCTGCTCCCTGCTCCTCCTCTGCAAAGGGGAAGGCAGAACGGCAGTGAGAGGCCGGCGCCGGGAGCCAGCCACACCACAGGGCAGCGGGCACAGGCGTGGCCTGCCAGCAGGGCCAGCCTTGCTCGCACAAAGCTGTGCGGGGAGATGGAAGTGGCCCCGAGCCCGTGCGACACTGTCCCCTCTGAACCGGCACAGCTGACTGAGCTCTGGCCCAGCCACTGCCAAGCCCGGCCCCAGCTTTCCTGTGGTGGGGGCCACGCTCAGCCCCTCACCGCTGCACCTCGCCTCACGTCCCTCCAGCTGCCAGCTCCCTTCTCCAGCTCCTTGTGCTGCTGAACCCTGGTCCAGCACAGACCCTGCGTGCTGGACTGCAGCCGAGGGACACGCGGATGTCCCCATGCCACTGCACAGCCCTACACCAAGACACTGGTGCCCCGGCCATGGGTGCTGCCTCCATGGGAAGGACGGGGACAGCTGGGGTGACCCAGGCACCCTCAGGCGCCTCTGACCTCTCCTTGTGACCCTGGCGCCTCCGTTCTGTGGCTGCTCTCTGTGTCCCAGTGCTGGCACCACCACAGCAGCTGCTCGACCTACCAGTGTGGGACAGTCCGGGCCCCACTGTCCCTGTCCCGCCATTCTCCTCCGCAGGGGACGGGCTCCCCAGCTTAGCACCACACTGAGGTGGGACACCTGCCTCGGGGATGGCCAGGGCTGTGGGGAAAAGGGAGGCAGAGGTGGGGTGACCTGAGGACACGGAGGTAGCTAGTGGGGGGTGCCGGGCCCCTGGCCCCAGTGCGTCTTCAGGGGACTGGCTCGGCTTTCCCAGATCAGCGTCCTCAAAGAAAGGGACGGCGTAAATAGCCCCTCGCGACTCAATCTCCACTTGCGCTCTGGGCAGCTGCAGCTCCTCCAGCTTTTCTGCCACTGTGACAATCTCCTGGAGGAGATTCTCCTCGGGCTCTTGGGCTTGGTATTTTCCTGCAGCCTCAGGGAAAGAGTTTGTCCCTTCTGTGGGCAGAAAGAAAGTGGGATATTACTGCCCTGTCCTGGCTCCGCAGCAGTCAGAGATGACCTCACCCCAGAGCAGGCCTGGAGCCTTGGCACCCCAGTAGGGACCCAGCTCTCCTCAGAGTCCCCTTCCCCTTCCAGACAGGGTCAGCATGGGGGAGGATCAGGCCCTCCCAGGTGCTGGTAGAGCTGGCAGGGCCAGCAGCCCCAGTAGGAGCTGTGAGGCTCGGCAGCACGTGGTGGGGCCAGATCCTAAACCCTGCATTCCCCTCCCTGTGGGGATCCTTCTCTACACCCCCATCCCCACCCCGGGGAGGGCAGACATGCATGGGGAGTTAGTGGGTTACAGGGGTTATGGAATCAGGGGACGGGTCCATCCTGCCTAACCCATGGCTTTCCCTGCTGAGACATGGCGAAACTGAGGCACAGAGATGCACAGCATCCCCATACCGTGGGCCCCCACAGCCCTGAGGGATACAAGGAGATGTGGGATCAGGCAGGAGGAGCAGAGGGACAGCTCTTCTTCCCTCTGTGCCCCTTCTCCCTGCCAGCCTGTCCTGCTTCATCGCTCGCAGGCAGTGCCTTGCCACTGCCCACACGTCTCCTTCCTGCCCACCGCGGGAGGTGCTGCCCCAAACCAGCCTGGCAGGCTGTGTCCCACGGCCCCAGGGACCCAGGAGTGGATGAACCCTCCTGGAGCCGTGCCCGCGGAGCTCGTGCAGACCGACGGTGCCTTGCAGGGCATCCCTGTTCTGTCACAGTAAAGTGGCACGAAGTAGAGGACATGCAGGGCGTCCCTACTGTGCCACGGAGCATCAGCACGCCCTGTTGGGACCATGCAGAGCATCCCCGTTCTATCGAGAGGTGTCAGCACGCAGTGTCAGGACCATGCAGGTTATGCCACCCCTCTCACGGTCTATCGGCATGCAAGGCATCCCTGTCCTAGCAGCGCAGGCTCAGGCGGTACCGAACACCCCCGCTGTGCCCCGACAGCGCAGCGCCGGCCCAGGGAACACACAGGGATCCCGGCCCTGCAGGCCGGCCCCGCTCTGCCGCACCCGCCGGGGCCATGCACCCCTGCCCGGGGGCTTCCCGAGGCCTCCCCCTGGTCCCTGCTCGGGAGCGTCTGCGGGCCAGGGGTGCCCCTCTTTACCTCGGAAGCAGTACGCATCGTATCTGCTCTGGGCATCGGGGAATCCCGTCTGGTTGCGGAAGAGGAAGATGGTTTTGACGCCCGGCAGAGCCCCGCCGCAGCGCTCCCGGGGGGTGACGATGGGGTAGCGGACGCTGCCGTCGGCCAGCCAGCCGGGGCTGCAGGCGTCCAGCCCCGCGTTCCAGGCTGCGTAGAGCTGCCCCGGGCTCGCCAGCTCCGCGCCCAGCGCCCGGCAGCGCTGCGCCGCCTCCTCCAGCGTGAACCTGTCTGGGGCCGTCTCCAAAAAGATCTCCCCTGCGAAGACAGGAAGGAGACGGACGTCAGAGCACGGGAGTGGGGCGTGGGCTGCGGGAGCCCCCTCACCTCCTCCACTCTCTGCATGACCCCAGGAGCTGGCGTGGAGACGGAGACTCCAGTGTGTGGAGGCACACCAGGGGCTGGAGGAGACCTGCCTGCATCCCTGCCTGCATCCCTGCCTGCATCCCTGTCTGCATCCCTGCCTGCTTTCCTGCCTGCTTCCCTGCCTGCATCCCTGCCTGCATCCCTGCCTGCTTTCCTGCCTGCTTCCCTGCCTGCATCCCTGCCTGCTTTCCTGCCTGCATCCCTGCCTGCATTCCTGCCTGTTTCCCTGCACATGCACAGGAAGCCACAGCGCAGGCACGGCTGGAGCTCTCACGCCATGTGGGATCGATTCCTGCCCTTGCAAACAGACCCGAGACTTTGAAGCACCCACGAATGGGACTGCAGAGGAGCAGGTCCACGCCCTGCCCTGAGCAATCCACATGTGGGACATTTCTAAGGAGACCTGCAAGCCCAGCAAACACCGTGGGTGAGGCTTCACGCTGAGGAGGGCTGGGGACCACTGCCCCAAGGTGCAGCACGGATCAACCCCCAGAGCTGCACCCGTCACCCTGTCCCAGCACATCGTCCCCTGCATGCAAGGGACACATCCCTCATCCCTGCCACCTGCCTGGAACTGACCCCACAGTGGGAACCCCCATCGGGACCCAGGGGAGGGATCAGCCACCCCCATGCACACGCGGCCAGGCAGGATCTGCAGCCCTGCATCTCATGCAGAGCACGGCACACGCTCAGCCAAACCCCAAAGCGCCTAACACAGCGTGCTGCTGGTCTGGGGCAGATCACTGTGGGCACACCCCAGCCCGAGCACTGCCTGCTGCAAGGGAGAGAGCCCCACACCCCACCAAAACTGAACCAGGAATGCTTCAGGAAGCAGCACAACAAGTCCCCGCACCCCAGAGGCAGCACCTGCAGCTCAGGGCAGCTTTTTCACATGGGTTTACAACAGGTTACAGGGGCAAGTTAGTGTGGGAGCAAAAGCAGAGGAGGGCAAGAGGTGTCTGGCGGCACCACGGGCACCTGGGAGGTCCTCAGCGTAGCAGTACACATCATACATGTCCTCCGGGTCCACCACTCCATAGTTCCTCACCCCGGGGAAGCCGTTCATGTCTCCGTAACAGGCCTCACGCGGTGTCTGGATGGGGTACCTGAGGCAGGAAAGCACAGGGCAGGGCTGGTGGCTCGCGGGGGAATGGCTGGGTGAGGCCACGGGCACAGGGCCCGGGCAGCTGTGGTGCTCACCTGACGGTCTGGTCGGCGATCCAGCCGGCGTCACACTGCTCGTAGCCCCCCAGGTAGGCAGCGTAGAGCTGCTCGGGGGTGGCGATGCTGGCGCCGATGCGGGCACAAGCTTCCTGCGCCTCGGCAAAGGTGTAGGCGTAGCGCATGGAGCCCTCCCGGTAGTGAAACACCACCCCTGGGGGCACACACGGGCATGGGCAAGGGGCTTCACAGCAGCCCCCACCCCACCCAGCATCCAGGGCAGCATTTGCTGAGGCACGGGGGGGCCCCACCCTGCCCCAAATCCCACCACTCCCCACCATGAAGTACCTTTGACTTTGACGTGGAGGATGTCGTGGCCATCCTCGATGCCGTGCTGCACGTCACAGCGGTAGATCCCCGAGTCGTTGGGGCGCAGCTCGGTGAGCAGGAGGGAGGCGTTGGTGTAGCGCTGGTGAAAGATGGGCAGGGAGGCGCGCAAGCGATAGTCCTCGCTCACCTTCACCCTGTCCCCCCGAGCTACCAAGATCTCCACCTCCCTGCCCTCAGAGATGAAGGTCCACTTGACCCGGGGGGTTCCCAGGACCGCCCGGCGGCCACCCGTGATGGCAGTGGGCTGGGGGCCAAGGTAGGTGATGAGGCAGGGGATGGTGATGTCGCCTGCCAGCACAGCGTCGAGGGCTGGGTGGCGTGGGATGGAGACCTGCAGAGCCTTGAGGTCCTCTGGGTGGGAGAAGAGAGGAGACGTGAGCAGGACTGGTGTGAGGGCTCCCCCGAGACCCCCACGACGGGGCACCAACGGGGCAGGGAGTTACACAAATGTGACCGATGATGCCGAGTTACCTGTGCCATCTCCGGGGCCAAACACCTCCGGGACCACGGTGGGGACAAACACCCAGAGCAGCAGCAGAGGCGGGAGGGCTGGGGCCATGCTCTGCCCTGCAAGGGGGAAGCAAAAACCACCAGCTGTGCTTAGAATCCATAAAAGCACCAAGAATCTCCCATCCCTGCATGAGGGGAAGTGGCTGGAGAGGTCACAGAGCCCATGTCTGGGCACATTGGGGCACAGAGGGAGAGGCCAGCTCTGCCACAGCCACAGGGTAACCTGGACCCTTGGGCAGTGCAGAGGAGAGGGGAGGAAATGTGCCCCAGCTCACAGGACAACATGAGCAAGCAGGACCATTGGCTGAGAGCCACTGGGTGCCATCCAGCCCCTCTGACCTTCCCCGGGAGCTGGGTCCCCTGGGGACAGCAGAGTCCAGCCTGGCCTGGAGAGCACAGACGGTGTCAGCCCCAGCGCCGGCTGCAGCGGGCAGGGAGGCGATGCCAGCACCGGGGCCGCGTGCCCACGGTGCCACCGTGAGAAACCTCAGGAAGGGTTTGGTCAGGAAAGCTCAGCAGGTGTTTGGTCAGGAAAGAGGCGGTGAGGGACGTGAGGGAGCAAGCAGGGCACACGCGTGTGCTCGTGCTGCTGGGTGGGTGTGCACACGCGTGTGCGTGCGCCCGTGCACGTGTGCGCTGCCAGGGGTGGCTTGTGGAGGGAGCTGAGGTCAGCAAGCAGCCGGGGGGACAGCCCAGAGCACACAAAGCACGGCGCAGAGGGGGAGGGAAGGAGCAGGACGGCTTCTTTGCCATTCAGCTCACGCTGGAGGCTCCCCGCGCGCGGGCTGGGAAAACCAAGGCTGACCAAAGCAGCCATTATGTCCCAGGCCTCTCTCAGGCTGCCTGGCACAAAGGGCTCTCACCGGTGGGCTGGGGACCAGCGCTGAAAGGAGAGCCCAGTGGCCAGAACTGCCATCACCGGCCCCCAGCCCTCTCTGGGGAGCAGCACAGGGGGTGACAGGCATGTCACAGAGGGGCTCTGGCTGCCCTTGCAGCCTTGCTGCTCTTGCAGCCGTGCAGAGAGGACGCTGATGCTGGGAATGTGGGGAAACGTCCCCGCTGGATGCACTGCTCCAATAGCCCCTCACTCCTCTGCAGAGGCTCCTTGTGGGGCTGGAGGCTCCTCAGCCTCCCATGCCAGGGGTGCATCGTGCCACTGCCTGGGGACAGAGCACCCCGAGACTCAGAGCAGCTTTGTGATTTATGAGCTCTTTGCGCTGTATTGATTTCAGCAGCCACAGAAGCAGCTCGGGCAGCCCCACGTCCAGTCGCTGGCTGCCAGGCACAGCCTGACAGGATGCTGCCCTGGTCTCCTGCGTCCCTCTTCAAGCAGTGTTCCCAGAGTGTGCCCAGGGGATGGCTGCTCCGGGGAGGGGGTGTGAATAGAGCCCTGGGCACCGAACACTGTGCACGCACTCCCCAGCACCAGTTACCAGCGATGTACAGCCCCTGGAGCTGTGATCATACAGCCCTGGCACCACCACCGTGGATGCAGAGCCCCTGGCACCACATGCCATGAACATACAGCCCCCAGCAGCACACACCACAGATGCACAGTCCCTGGAACCACGGGTGTACAACCCTGGCACCGCACACCACGGGTGTGGTAGTAGGTTTTTTTCTTCATGGTTTGTTTTTGGTACTTCTTTGGTAGTTTAGCTTTACCCCAGGTTCTTTCATCCCTAATCCTGTTGTTGTTTATTCCCTAGATGCACTTGTTACTTTATTTACATGATGTTGATTTCCCCTGATTTCTACCCCTGGTTCTAGAGAATTCCCTTAAAACTCCGTCTGGGAAATTCCCTGTTCCTCGATGTCCCAGTGGTCCACGTGAGCCTTTCCACTCCCCATGCCTTTCCTATAGGGTGTTAGATCGTGGGTCCCTCCTCACTCCCCTCCCCACTGTATCCTAATTAGTTAAAAAATTCTAACTTCCCCCCAGTTTAAAAGTAGGCGCAGGCTTTGTTTTGATCTCTTTTTCTCCCTCCACCCCCGCTTAAGAGAATAACCCGGAGAAACCAAACAAGAAAAAGCCTTCTGTGAGTTCTTGCTTCGAAACCGGGACACTCCAACCTCTGCAGCCGCAGAAAAGCAGCCCTGTTCTGCACCGTTACCCGCCACTGCCGGCAGCACCAGCCGAGCATCAGAGCTAGCTGGAAGTTTTACTAGCCAAGTCACACGGGTGTGCAGCCCACAGCACAAGGCACTCTGCGTGCATAGCTCCTGACACCAAACTCGGTGGGCTTAACGCCCCCGGCACCACAGCCCACGGACATCGACCACCCTGTGCGCACCACAGGCGCCCCCTTCCCCGCAGGAGCTCAGCAGAAGCAGCCAAAGCTCGATTGCCCAGGACCTGGCCGTTGGTGCCAGGGCCGAGCCAGGGGCTTTCTGCGCTCCAGACGGGTCTTTTGGATGCGGCCCCACGGTTCTGGACCGAGGCACAAAACCCTCCTGCGTGGCAGCCGTGGCCAGGCTCCAGCACGGGGGCTGGTGCCACCCCCTGGGCAGCCAAGCGAGGAAGGCTTTTGTCACGGGCACCTTTTCTTGCCATCCCCAAGGCGCCATGGTGGCGGGGACAGCAGCCCTGAAGTCCCAGGGAGGAAATCCAAGAGATAAAACTCTGCAGGAGATGGGCAAGCTGCAGCGTCTGCTTTGCTCCTGCGCCCATCCCTGACTGGGCCTGTGCACTGGCACTGGGAATGGGATGTGCAAAGGGTTAAACCCGGTTTCACCCTGCCCATGGGCGATGGCCTGAGGTCCTGGAGTCCCGTGACAAGAGACTCTCAGACGTCAAGTTTGGGGTTTGGGGTTGGAGTTTTGCGTTGGGTATTTTTCCTGTTTTCCACAAATGGAAAAATCTTTCAACCCACAAGTTATGAGGGAAAAGCTGGGAGCAGGACCAGGGAAGAGCAGCCAAAAAAAGGTTGAAAGGTTATAATGGCAGCAACTTGTGAGCCTCAACCGTCCCAGAGACCTCAGAGCTCAGGAGCTGCTGGGATCAGACAGACACACAGGCACGCATGCACGTGGCAGGGCCAGCTAACCTCCATTTCTGTGGGAAACCAGGTGGAAAATGGAGCTGAAATCTATTTTGGGACAGGACTGATCTTTCTTTCTCCCCTGAGCTCGGCCCTGCTTTCAGAGCTGGCTCCTTGAAGGTGGGACCTGCAGGATCTGGGGCTGCAGCACCCGGTCCGGGGCTCCACACAGGAGATGCTGCGAGTGGATGGCCGGGGGGGTGTCCCTTTTCATCTCCGGAGAGGGGTCTTCTTCTCCGCCGCCCCTGTCCCCTCCACGTGATGGCTGCTCATCCCAAGGTGCCCTGCCAGCCCGCAGCGAGCTGGAGGAGGGGGGAGCAGAGCGGTGGCTTTCCAGGGATGCTCAGCTGCAGAATGAGTCAGCAGCCGCCGGCACAGCCTGGCCCCGCTCCAGCCCCATCCCCACCAGCAAAGGGCTCCGGACACGCCGCTGCCGGGCGGGGACGGAGCCGCAGCCCCCGCCACGGCCACGGTTCGCGCGTGGCTGCGCCGTGTCCGTCCCCGCCGGAGCCGCAAGCGGCGCTGAGCCCAGGATCCGTCGCCGCCCCCGCGGGCCGGTGGGGTGCGGCCGTCGGAGGGGTCCCCGGAGCGGGGCCGTGCCAGGCGCATCCCAGCTCAGGGAGGCGCGGGGAGCCCCCGGCAGCCTCTTGGCAGCGGCTGCTGGCGGAGCTTAAAAGGCCGGAAGCAGGTGGAGAGAAGGGGGGGTCCCTCCAGCTGCCAGAACCCCTCACCCCCCGCCCCCAACAGCGAGAAAGGGGCTCCTTGTTGAGGGGGGGGGGTCCGGGAGAGTGCAGGGAGGGTGCGTGGGGGGATTCAGTCCCGCGCAGAGGGACGGGGGTGGGAGCAGACCCCGCAGGAGCCGCCAGGGACACAGGAGCACGTGTAGCCCTGGGTAAGTGTGTCACACGCACACGTGAAAGGTTTGCACACCTATCCCCGCCTTCCCCGGCTCGCGGGCTCTGGTGGGGAAACTGAGGCACCAAGTGGGACAGTGGTGTGGGGTGGAGAATGGGGTCCCTGGTTTCAGCACTGCAGCTCAGGTGGGACCCAGCCCCACTGCCGCTCACCAGCATCTCCCCCTCCCAGCACGAAATCACCCGAGCTCCCAGTTTCCCCAGTCTAAAGCCATTCCCTAAAAAGCAGCCCTAAAATATCCTACTCACCCTCTCCCTGCCATGCCTGAGCCCAGAAGCTGAAGAAAGCTCCAGGCTGGGGCAGAGGGAGGTTTCTCCCACCCCCCGGGCAGCCAAAAGGAAGAGCAACAGGTTCTGGGTTGGGCTGAGGCAGGAGAAGTCGGCGTGACAGGAGCAGAGGTCCCTGGCAGGGATGCTCAAGGGCAGCCCCTTCGTCCTGGGGACGAAATGCTCCGGCCGCGGGAGGGGAGGAGGACTGCAGTAAAATTCCCTCTCCCGGCGACACCCCACGGGGGATCTGGGGTTCACAGTGGGGCTGATCGCAGGGAAAAAGCCATGAAAATCCTGGAAAATTTCCCTCCGGCCCTTCCTGCCTCCCCCAGTGGGACAGCAGCACAGGGTGGGGACAGAGCCAGGAGAGCTGGGGGAGGACAGGGAGAGCCGGCGGTGCCCTACAGCCATCCCAAACCTTGGGCTCGGCCCCAGCCCCCTGGGACCGGGCAGCTTTGCCCCTGAGCCCAGCCCACCCCCACGGGGAGCAGCGACACGACCGGGAAGGAAAGGGGTGAGCCGGATCCCTGCCCAGCTCCGTGCCTCAGTTTCCCGTTCCACTGCTACCCTGACTGCAGCCTCCTTGGGACAAGGACCCGGCCAGAGACTCTGCGGGACGGACGGGGAGGACTCCCCCCGCGACAGAAGGCACCAGACCCATCCTGGATCCCTGGCCCCTCTCCCAAAACCAGGGTCCTGCGGGAGCAGCTGCTGAAACAGCCCGGAAAATGCCCCTTCCCCCCAACACCTTCGAGCCCCGCTGCTGGAGGGGCTGCGGGACGGGCTGGGCTCCAGGCTGCAGCAGCCGGGCAGCACCAAAGTCCTTTCTGCTTCCAACTTCGCAAGAGCCCCCCCAGCCCCCGCTCTGCCTCTGGCGCTGCGGAGCCGCGACAAGCTGCCCCCTTTCGAAAAAACTTGCAGCGCGATGCCGTGCTCGGGAGGGTCGGTGACAAGGACAAACCTCCCCGGAGCGGCACCGCGGGGTCCCGCAGCCCCGAGCATCCCCTGCTGCGGGGCAGGAGGATGCCCTGTGCCCCCCGCGCCTGCATCCCGCGGGGAAAAGCACCAGGAAACCTCTCGGCATCCCCACGCCGGCTCAGGTCTCGTCTCACTTTCTGCCCGTGCCGAGGTGAAACGCGATACCGAAATGAAAAGCGCAGTACGGCAGCGCCCCGGGGACACCGCAGCGCCCGGGGCACCTCCGGCACCGGGGCACCGCCGGCCCCACGCGCTCCCCGCACCCCACCTTGCTCCGTGCGTGGCGGCGGCCCCGCGGCGGGGGCCCCTCTGTGCAGCGGGGGGAACGGCAGCGCCGGCGGGGG
>VZSE01009303.1:0-10217 GCA_013398275.1 Promerops cafer | reverse complement strand
TATATATATATATATATGAAGATGAGCCCAGGTAGCACCTTTTTGTTTTATTTCCCACAAATGGGCTAAGAACGGCCTGGGCAGTTCCAAATCAAATCAAACACGATTTTGGCATCAGAAAAGTCGTGGCCCTGTGAATATCTTCCTCATTCCAGGGATTTTCATTTATTTCTCTCATTTTTTCAGCGGGGGGTGAAGCTCCCAAGAGTCACACGTTTTATTCCCCTGCTTGTGGCTTCATCTCTGTAAGAGCTGCTGCACCTTTAAATAATGTGGATTTACCAGCCAACTCATTAAATAAAAGATATAAATTTGAATCTCAGGGTAGGAACCCACCCAACAGCTGAAAACCTGGGATGTTTCTGCTTTTTCTCATCTCAAACCACCCAGGAAATGTTGTCGGATCAAACAAACCTTGCCCCCACCTTGCCCCAAGCCTGTCATTTCCTAAAAGGATTTATGTGTTTTGTGGAAAAAGTTCCAGAGCTGACCAACCCCAGACCCCCCCTGTACCAGCACTTCAGGCAAAAGGACACTGATCGTTTTTTAAAGCTGCTTTTTTTTTTTTTTTTGGCAAAACCAGAGGTGAGGAAGCAAATGCGAGTTCAGCTCCTTGGCAGAGACCGAGGGTTTCCAGGGGGAAAAAAACAAGAAATGAGGATAAAAGGGTGGTTTTGCTGAGAACCTGAGGGAACACAAGATTCAGCACCTAAATCCACGCAAAGTGTGAGAACCAGGAGGGATATTCTGTGAACATTTTGTCCACGGAAAGGCCTCAGCACGGGAGCACCAGAGGGACAAACGTGGGTCTTGCTCAGGTCCAGCAGGACAAACATCACTAAAAAAAAAACCCCAAAAAAGCACCTTTTAACCTTTTCCAGAGTCTTCCAGAGGAGCTGTGGGTGGAGAACCAGATAGGGAGAGCAGCCAAAACCCCACAGCCTCTTCCATACTGGACAGGCCAGACCTGGCCTGGTGGTCACCTGAGAGAGCTCAGACAACTCTCACGACATCCCAAAAACAGCTTTTGGGGGACAGTTATTACCCCAGGTGGGAGAAGGAGCCCGGAAATTTCTGACGGGATTTCTTCTCTGTGGACAAACAGGGGAGCTTGGATGGATGTCCGAAGATTCCTGCTCAACCCCACCTTTCCCACAGGTCGTTCACCCCATAAATATTCCATTTCCCAGCCACTGGCACTTCCAAAGGGGTGGAGGAGCTGTGCTGAAGCCTCCCACGGATCCTCAAACCCCCATCCAGGGTCAGACCCGGAGCCACAGATGAGGTCTGGAAGGTTCCTTCTCCCTCCCTGGCTGAGCTTGTCACCCCTCCCAGGGGTGGCTTCACGTCGGCGGCCACAGCCTTTGAGGTGGTAGCCACGATCTTTGAGCTGGTGACCACAGCCTTCCTTTAAGCTGGCGACCACAAATTCTGGGCACCGCCGGGCATCTCTCTGCTTCCACCTGCCCTGAAGACCACCCCCCTTGCGGTGCTCTCCTGACCACCTGGCTGCCCATCCCCCAGCCCACGTCCCACCAAACCAGGCTGATTTGAGTCTTCTGAGCTCATCCAGGGGCCAGGCCCTTCCCCGGCACCCCCCGAGGCACCTCAGGGGCACAGTTTGATGTAGGTAACGGTGGAGCAGACCGAAAAGAGGGGGAACACCTTCTCCTGGAAGGCCACGTTGAAGGTGAAGATGTGCTGCATGTTCTCAGCGTCGTAGAAGGAAACCTCCTCCCCCTCGTAGTCCAGGTACACCCGGACGCGGCTGAGCTTGTGGCTGAGGCACAGCGGCGTGCGCTGCGGCGACGTCACGGCCCAGTAGCGGCCCCCGTTCTGCTGCACGGCCCAGATGCCCTCCTCGGGGGAGAACTGCGTCAGCCCCTTCCTGCGGATGGACTCCTTGGCCACGCCGAAGGCCCAGCCGTCCGAGGGCCCCACCTCCACCTCCCAGTAGTGCCGCCCCGACTTGAAACCCGTGGTGGCCAAGACCCGCGAGTTGGTGTCGAAGCGCTTGGGGTTGTCGGGCAGCTCCTGCTTCCTGCAGCCCATGCGGACGCTCTTGAGGTCAGCGGAGAGGATCAGCAGGTGGTTGGCCGAGTCGGGGTCCAGGGTCAGGTCCTCTGTGGGGGACAGCAGTGACGGCGGTCAGAGCTCACTGAGGGTTTGGGCAAGGAAACGCCCAGCTCAGGGTGGGGGTTACCAGTTTGTGGGCCAGCCCGGGCCTCAGTAATCCCAGCCTAACCCCGATAGCCCCACCCCACACTGACACCCCCACGGACACCCCAAATCCCTCGAGGCGGGGGCTGATCTCGTGCTGCCTCTGGTGAGGAACGGGGCCACGACAACACGAGGCCGCCGGGAGCACCACGGAAGCGCGCGCGGATAATTCGCGGTTATCAACAGCAAAGATGGGCCTTAGATCAAGAACGTTTTTTCCACATAAATTGATTTCTCATCTTGGTTTCCAGCTCACCCACACACGGGTGGGCTCTGCACCCCACCCCAGCATCACAAATCCCAGAGTTTTGATCCCCAAGCCACCCCAAAGGCATCCAAATCCTCGTGGGACGCCGTGACCTAAGGGCATCTTTCCACCTGGAGTAGCCCAAACCAAACATGCAGGTGCAGCCTGGTCCCGACAGCTTTTTCTTTTCCCCCCTTTCCAAACTCAGGCTCAGAGTGAGTCAATGAGTGACCTCAAATTGTGGTTGTAGTCAGCAAAGTCACCACGAATCCGTGAGACACCAAATGAGAGCTGACACGCAGCAGGTGCCGCGCCGTAAAGGCCTCTGCGCTCTCCAAAATTCACAGATTCGGGCCAGGAATCGGCATAAAAATTTCCCAAAAGAGACACAGCGGGATTAAAAGCCTCAGAGTGCTTTGTAAGGGTGGGGAAAGTCGTAACAAGGACAGGGAAGGCTGGGATCATTTTTCCTTCAAAGCTTAAGCACCAGGATCCTCCCCAAAAGTGAGAGAGTGGCCCAAAAACAGCATCTCCTGCACCTCCCGCATCAGAGACTGCAAATCCCGCAGGCAAAACTGCGGGGAAACGGGCTGGAGCGAGCCGATTTCATCAATGCCAATTTTTTTTTTTAATCTCCAAGGTGTTTTCCTTCCTCGGGCATCTCCAGCTCCTGGAACCGTCAGGATTTGGGTTTGAGGTTCAACCACAACGTCGTGGGGCAGCACACAGCGGGTGACCCCTCTGCACATGCACCCACCCCCCTGGGCATGCAGTGAGGGGCCTTTGGCTTTCCAGTGGCGGTCACCAGGTTTCTCCTCGTGTTTTCTGCCAACTTTTGGCATTTCCAGAGGTGTCTGGGGGTGTTTGTGAGCAGAATCCTTGGAAAAGGTCCAGCCCGTGGGTTGTCCTTCTTTGAGACCACCGTGCCAGAGACCACAGCTTTAAAAGCAAAAAATGAGCTTTTCCTTCTGAAAACTCTGCTCTGGGCACCGTCACACCAAGGGGATGCAGATGGGGCAGGTTTTGATCTCGGGTCGAGGTCAGAGGGGTGGGGTTGATCCCAGAATTCCTGCAGAGCCCATTCCCAAGGGCTCATCCAGCATGGAAATGGTTGTGGGCTGGGTTTGCCCCTCAAATTCATGCCCTCCCCTGTGAAAAGGAGTTCAATTCTTAATTAACTTTAAAAATGAGTTAAATTCTGCTGGGATCTAATTTAAATTCTTAAATAACTTGAGGAATTAACCAAATTCTGCTGGGATTTAACCCCTCTGACTTCACACTGGAGCAGATGCCGGAGCTCACACCCTCCATCCCAATTCCCTGGTGGAAGCAGGAGCCCGGCAGAGCAAATTTGGCAGGCTAAGGGCCAGCTGTGGCTCAGAATGGCTTTTTGGTCTCAGATCTATGGGTTTGTTAAGTGCAAACACTCAGAGAGGACCTGGCTGAGCTGTCAGATCCCCGGCGTCAGTTAGAAAAATCGGCTTTGGGCTCTGGAGCTGAGCAGGCTGGATCTGGAAATCATCGAGAGAGAAGAAATTAAGGAAAAAAAAAAAAAAAGAAAGAAAAAAAAGAAATCTAGAGTGTCTTTTCCTTTTTTGTTTTTTTTTTTTCCTCCTTCCTTTTTGTCCCCCTCTCTTTGGCTTTGCAAAATACAACCACAATTTTGAGTCTTTGCTCTGGGCGCTGTGTCTGGAATTTCATCTTTTTTACCTTTTTCACCTCTTCCCAGCTCGTCCTGCAGGTGTTCTGAAAAGGAAAAGAGACAGGGACGTGAACAGTGACACCCAGAGAGGCCGAAGGGGTGCCCCAAGTCTCCTTTAGGGCACTGAGGCACCAAAGCATCAGCGAGATCTGAGGATGGAGCAGCGCAACGGGGGAGAATCCCTGTCAAATATATTTAATTTTCATTAAAAGCCCCCTCCTGGGCATGAAGAAAACACAGGATTTGTTTAAACCACATTTATCATGCCCTGCCACATCTCGGCCTCAGGAATTTCAAGGCTTGAGCACATCCTTCAAGCCAATTCTTGCCCCAGGGTGTGATTTCCATTTAGAAATTGGGGTTTTTTCCTCTTCTAGAGCTGCTCTTTTTGGTGCATTTTGCCTTTCCAGCTCTCTCAGCACCATCTCGTGCCTTCCTGCTTTGCTGCAAACCCAGGGCTTGGCTATCCTGGAATTAAAGGTCTCATTGCACCAAAACTGACGTTCACTCTCCGATTTTCCCCTCTTTAGAACAACCCCACATTTCCTTCCCCGGCAGCCTGGCTAGGACGAGCCTCTTCCTGCTCCTGCCCATCTCCAGAATGGGAACGAGGATCTCCAGAATCCCTTTCCAGCTCATTTCTGCTCCTACTTTGGTGCCCAGGAGCCCTCGGGCAGCACCCCGGGCACTCCCGGCTGCCAGGAAAGGCCAGGGATGATTTTCAAACCTTTTCCACCAACCTCGGAATTTCTTCAAGACCTTCTCAAGGACCACAGTTTTGAGGGAGAAGTTGCACACGTGCATCTTCATGTCGGTGCAGACGGGGACGGGCTTGTGGCACTTCACGTCGTCGCTCCTGCCGAGGGAAAAAGGAAAAACAACGAGGAAATTGTTGATATTCCCCCATTTCCATCTCCGTTTGCCACCGGTGCTCCTGTCCCACCCACCCCAGGGCATCTCGCTGGGATTTCACCCTCCTCGGGGTGAGGAAATCAGGATTTGGGCGTGGATTTTGAGGCTCCTCTGGGGTGATGGGGGGGATTTTTTTTGGGTAACAACCCCCCCCCCAATCCACCTCCACCAGCTGCTCCTGCTGCAGCTCCAGTGTCGTTTCTGGAGCTTGGTGGTGCCTGACCTGCAGTGCTGGGGGAGCCGTGTGTGAGCAGATAAGGGGATTTGGGGTTTCTGGCCTCCCTTGACCCTTGAAGACGCCCACAGGCAGGAAAAAAATCAGATTTCCAAGAATCTGGAGGAGACCCGGGGCTTGCAGAGAGTGGGAGGCAAACCCCATCGTCCCCGGTGCCTCCGTCCGGCGCCTGGACTGCGGGCACTGACCCCGGGCAGGGATGGGGAGGGCTGGAAGCCTGAAGGCAGCAGCGAGAGCAGAGTTCCGTACCTGCTGATGATGCCCGTCACGTCCTGGGGAGGAAGAACAGAGACCGAGTGAAACCCCTGCGCCCCGGCCCCGCCCAGAGCGAGTCCCGCTCATCGAACGCGGCCGGGATGTCCGTCCCTGGCGGAGGCAGCCAGCAGCCGCGGATCGGTGCCCCAGGCGTGGGGACTCCAGCTCCGGGAGGCGACATTGCCACCAGACCCCGTCGAGCCTCCCCCGCGGCTCATCCACAGTTCCCCGGCCTGGTGCCCCTGGAACGGGCTCTGCTCGGGGCTGGAAGGCACCTTCAGGCCTCCCATCCTCCCCCTGCTCCGGGCAGGTTCTCCAGGTGAGCTGGGAGGATCTTCAGGTAACCTAAAAAAATCTCCCCAGTTCCTCTCCCAGCGTTTGTGAACCCACACGCGGGCTGGTTTTTGGGGGGATGTTTTCGGGGTCTCCCACTTCTGGGAAGTCAACGTGCCCCACGTGAAGCCTTGAGGGACAGGAGGCACCCGCAAGTACCCCCTGCCCAAGAGCCGCCTGCCACAAACTCGTTTTTATAAAAAGTTTTCTAAGGTTTTTAAAGCTCTTAATAGAAGTTTTTTAAAGGGGCACCTTTGCACCTTGACGTCCCTGTGATTTCTGGACTCCCACAGTCTGATCCCCCCCCCAGGAAAAGCCTGGGGTGCCTCTCATGCCTGAGATGGACAAGGACGTGATTTTCCCTCAGGCAGGGTGGATTGTGGGCGCAATTTAAGGTTCAAATACCCTCAATAAAGTTGCAACACCGCAAACAAACGCCAAACTGGGCCATTATTTGCCCGTTCTGGTGCCCTCAAAACGCATTCCAGAGCCCACACAAAGCCACAGTCACCTCCCCGGGGCTGAAAAAGGACCCTGGAGCCAGTCCAGGGTTCCCAACCTGCTTTTTAAATAAAATACCAGTTGTTGTTCTGGGGTGTTTTTCGTGGGCACCAGCGCCGTCTGCACAGAGACCACGTGGGGTGGATTTCCACCCACAGCCAAGTCCTGAAACCTTCTGCAAATATTGACAGCGCCCAGAACGCGGCCTGGGAGGGAATTTAACCCCGTGCAGGTCTAGGGCAGCCACCAGCATGATCTGCTCAGTTCGGTAAAAACAAGCTCCATTCCAAGGTCGCCTATGGTCACCCCTGCCAGTCGGGGTGGGGACTGTGGGACTTCAGGATTTTGGACACCCTGGGGTTGTTTTCCCAGCCTGGAAAGAAGAGTTTGGTCTAATTCAGCTCTGAACACCTTGAAACCAGGGGTTTGGGGGTGCTAGAAAAGTCCAGAAAAAAATCATTAAAATTGAAGAGAACACTGTTCTGGGGCACTCAGACACCTCCTTGCACCATCCACTCATTAAAGACAGAATAAAAAAGGACTTTTACGCCCAAAACACCTCTGCAGGATGCATAAACACATTGAAAAAGGAGGAATAAGGTTGTGACTGGGACCTGACATCTCACCTTGAGGAACTCAAGCATGGGCTGCTGGATTTTCTCCTCCAGCTCGGTGATGAGCTTGTTGAGGAGCGTGATCTCCTTGGAGAGGTCGGTGATGTTCTCGTTCTGCCTCTTAGAGATGTTCTTCTCCATCTTCTCCAGCTGCCCCAGCAGGATGTTCTCCTGGTCGTGCAGGAACTGCCGCAGCCGCTCGAAGTCCGAGAGCAGCTTCTGCCGCTCGCTCTCGATGGTTTTCTGGGAATGGAACACGGCACAAAGAGGTTTCCAGGAGAGAGGCCTGCTGGTGAATTTGGAGGACCAAATCCCGTTAGGATCCCTCGTTCCCCAGCTCTGCCACCACCCCGGTTCCTGTTGGGTTTGCCATGGCGAACACCCCGGTTCCCATCCGGGACGGAGCCCAGGGCCAAGCAGGAGCATTTTGCTCCAGGAAATGCTCCCTTTGGCACCCTGAGGCGTTTCGGTCGCTTCACTCCACATTGTCCTTCAGCACGGGTCCAGCAGGTCCACACGGCCCCCCAGAGAAGGTCCCTTCACGCTCTGCCTCTGGCGTCACAGCCGAGCCCGGGGCTCGGGGCGGGCTGGGCCGAGTCCAGCCCCAGCAGCCACCAAAATAACAGAATGGCAGTGGTGCTAAAAGAGCCCCGGGATGGTGGAGCAGCAGGGCGGGCTAGAGTGGCTCGGTGGGCTTTGGCCCCCCGTCCCAAAAAGAAAGCCCCTCAAAACCACTTGTCTGGGGGGGGCATGGTCTGCGAGGGGAATTCTTGTCGGGGGGCTGGGTTTTCTTCCCTCCCGATTCCACAGGGAGGATGCGCTGAGGAAAAGGAAGGGTGGAGGGGGGCCCCGGAGCCAGCCCCGCTCTCGGGCTCCAGCACCATCGCCGAGGTCTGCTCAGGCTCCGGCTGGTGGTGGCGGGGCCAGGAGGAAGGGGAAAACCGCCCCTTTCCCTTCTTCGGCCCCTGGGGTCCTCAGCCCCCCCTCCAGACTTCCCCAGCACCCCGTCCCCGGACGCACCAGCAGCTCCTGGGTTTTCTTATCGTCGTTCACTTTGAACTCCAGCAGCTCCTGCCGCTCCTTCCTCAGGAAATCCAAGCGCCCCTGGATTTTCTCCTGGGAACAAAGGAAGGGGATGTTCGCGCGTCCCTCCGCCCGCAGGGTTTGCTCTTTGCCCGGTGCGGTGGGGAGGGAGGGAGGAAAACGCGGGGTGCGCCCGCGGGGAAATCCCCGTGGCTCAGCTCCGCCACAAGGACCACCAGAACCCTCCCCAGAGGAAGGGAGGGAGGGTGCCGGGGACGGGACCTGCCCTGCTCCCGGCGGCTCCCGGCGCGGGCAAAGGTCAGCCCGGCTTTCATCGGCCTCGCCCATCTCCGGACGCTCTCCCAGCCCCCGACAGCCGCGGGTGTCCGTGTCCGGCAGCCGCTCCCCTCGCGGCGAGGCGATTCCGTCCCGGAGACCAGGGCGGCGCAGGACAGGGGCGCGCACATCCGCGGAGGACGCTTGTCCCCGCTTTTTGGGGAGGCTGGGAAGCGCCGCCAGCTCCTCGGGAGGGCAAAGCCGGGTGACGCCGCGGCACGCACGCACGCACGGACGGACGGACGGACGGACGGACACACCTTGAACTCCTCGGAAGCCTCGTCCACGGGCACCACGGCGTGGGGCCGGTGCTCCCGGGACCTGTCGCACACCACGCAGATGGTCCTGCGGTCGTCCTTGCAGTAGAGCTTCAGCGCCTCGCGGTGCTTGGGGCACAGCCCGTCCTCCTCGGCGCCCCTGGCCCCGCGCAGCGCGAACTGGCTGATGATCTCGGACATGTTCGCCAGCTGCCGGTTGGGGCGGAAGCTTTTCTGCTGGAAAACCTCCCGGCACTGCGGGCACGGGAAATCCATCTCCAGGTCCTTCCAGCTCTTGACGATGCACGCCCGGCAGAAGTTGTGGCCGCACTCGATGGACACGGGGTCCTTGAAGAACTCCAGGCACACGGAGCAAGTGGCTTCGTCCTGGAGGTTGCCGGGCAGGAACACGGCTGCCATGGCCTCTCTCCTGCGGGCGAGGAATGGTTCAGCGGGGCCGGAGCAGCGGCGCCTGGCACCCGGCCCCGCGGGGGCGGTGCTCGTCCAGGAACGCGGCCGCTGCCCGCGGTCACTCCTGCGGGGTCCGGTTTCTCCGGCCCAGGGACGGGCACCTCGGCGCTGGGGGCACGGCCGGGCGCAGGAACGCTGCCCTCTGCTCCCCGCGCATCCTGCGCTTCCTGGCCGCTGTTTGGGGTTTTTTTTTTTTCCTCCTTTCAGCAGGGAGGTGGGAAGAGGAAACTCTTTCGGGATACCCTCGCGTTTGGGGATGTCAGCGGCTCTGGCTGGAGCTGATTTATGGCTGAGCTGGTGCTGAACCTGAGCCCTGGGGCTTGCGTGGAGCAGCTGCTCCAGGCTCAGATCCAGGGAACCATCTGAGCCCTCGTTAAAGTCCTGTTTCGCCCCTGAAACTTCAGTTGGGGACTCAGGTGACCTGGTTGAGCTCCAGGGCTCATCAGGGCCCATAAAAAGCAACAGGGGAAAGGGAATACACGAGGATGCAAAGCCCTTATCAAGATCCGTGGGTGAGTTTCCCGAATCCATAAGGATCAGGCTCGGGACTGGGGACCTGCGTCTCAAAATAAAATCGCCTTGGTCTTCCAGAAATATTTCGTGCAGGTTTGGGGGTCGTGCATTAAATGGGAATGATAACTGAAATAAATAGAATTTCTCCGGGGCTGGGGTTGTCCGTAACGTGGTGGTTTCCACCTGAGGCTTCACCAAGTTCTTGTCATGGCAAAGTGGGACAGGAGGGAGTGACGGTCACCTGGATACTGAGGGGCTCGTGTTACCATGGACCGGGAAATGTGGGATCCTCTGGGGACCGATTTGTCTTCTCCTAATGAGGACCTGAAATCAGACCGAGTGAGCCATAAATTCTGATTTGAAAGCCAGCCCCTGCTGGCCCAACACGTCTGAGTCGGGATCTTGGACACATCTGGGGCTGTGCAGGGAGGGAGGGAGGGGGACAAATCCCAACCCCAGAGGTTCTGCTGGAGGAATTAATGAGCGAAACCAGTGCTGGGAGTGGCCTGCAGAGCCCTACCACCTCTGTGGGTGCTCATCTGCCCCGTGTCACATATTTATGTATTTTTATAGAATTTTATCTATTTGTATGTATTTT
>VZSE01009301.1:18449-35723 GCA_013398275.1 Promerops cafer | reverse complement strand
CTTAAGGGATAGCCCTTAGTGGGGGGATCGGGCTGGGGGGACACCCCCTGTTCTATCAGAAACCTCTGCAGAGGAGCCGAGGGGCCTTTGGTTTGGGGGGCATCTCTGGTTGGTGGGGGGCACCTGCGCTGAGGGGTGAGGGGGGGCATTTTTAGCTGCCCTGGTCCAAGAGGATGGGGCCCCCTCCCTTCATTCTGCGAGTTGGGGGCTGTGGGCACAGTGGTGCTGCCTGGCTGGGGGTGACAGGGAGGGGTGACAGCAGGGGACATCCCTGTTGGGAGGGGTGGGGGGGATCCCCATCCTGGTGTGGGCCTCATCACACCCCCAAGATCCTCACCCCCAGGTTGGGGTGCTGAGCCCTTGCTGTGGGGTGGAACTGGGGTTCCCCTGAGGATTTGGGGGAAGGGGGGATGAGAACCCTCCCTGCCCTCATGCCGCCAGCCCCCTCGTGTCTTTCCTCCCCCAAATCCCTGCTCCGTGTCTGGATGCCCCGTGGCGGGTGCCAGCTGGCCCCCTCTGCAGCCCCGTTATAGTAGGTACTATTTTGGAAAGAGCAGAAGACACCGAAGCAGTTAATGAGGAGAGAAATACGTTAGCGGAGAAACTCCTGGATCGGGAGGAGGAGGAGGTTAG
Source organism: Promerops cafer (assembly GCA_013398275.1). Classification (NCBI taxonomy): domain Eukaryota; kingdom Metazoa; phylum Chordata; class Aves; order Passeriformes; family Nectariniidae; genus Promerops; species Promerops cafer. Next base: position 35,090 of record VZSE01009301.1, on the reverse strand, counting down.
GGGGATGCACATTTCGCTGCCCTAATTGATCCGGTGCCATCCTCGTCCCCACGCACCGGGAACATCCACTGGGTGCCTCAACTTTCGCCGGGAGGCTCCAAGTTACACAATCACCCCGTTATTAAACCTCCTCCCGCCATGGCTTCCATCATTCCGGGCCGCTGGAAAGCAGCGATTTCCCAGGAATGGTTGTAATCCACGGACATGGAGGTGTACCCACCACGCTGCCATCTCTCCCTTCCCCTCTGGATGTGTCCAAGCGATTTTTTTTTTAATTTTTTATTTTTTTTTTTTTCCTTTTTAGCCCTTAGCCTGTCATGTGGCCGATCACATGTTTGATGTTAATAACCTCAAACCCAGGGAAAGGGGATCCGGGTGGCAGCCGGAGCGTGGAGGCCCCTCAGGCTCAGGGAAGCTCAGCGCTTGCCCAGGGTGGGAGGGTTTTTTTTTTGTGGGAATAATCCCAGAGCGCTCACGGATTTGGGGGGATCCGGGGTGTTCCCGGGGCCGTGCTTGTGACGTGGTGATTTGTAGGTCTCCGGGCAGCCGGAGCGGCCGGTGCTGTCTGTAAATCTCCTGCTAAATCCCAGGCAGCTGCCTGTGTTTAGGTTGGCCTTGTTCGGGAAAGGTAATGTCAATGCAGCCATTATGATTCAGCTGAGTCGGCCAGATCCAGGCGCTCTCCCTGTTCCTGGGGCTTCCAAATCCTGGGAATCCCTGTCCGGGATCCTGCTGGTCCCTCTCAGGGGTTTGGCAGCCCCACAAAAATCCGTGGTCCTAATTGCGGTCATTAACCCCTGTCCAGGTGGGGTGGAGGCTCAGGGCCTGCTCACTCCAAAATCGCCCCAAAATCCACATGAGCTTCCCAAAGATTGCTTCTTATTCCTCCAGGTGTGCTCTAGTGCCTGTGGAAATTTGGGGAGAAATATCTCCTTCTCAGGCCAGGGTTATTGTTTAAAGGTGGTGACATTGTTCGTGGTTATTAATAATTAAAAGCTGAAGATAAAAGCTCATTTTGTTCCGTGGAAAATGCCTGCAATTAAGTAGGATGTGGAATTTTAACTATGTTTAACCTATATATTTACGTCTCCAGGGCCCTGCAGAACGCCTTAACTGTAATTACGTTTAGTCAGAGGAAATGTAGTTTTGGGCTAAAACTCGTACTGGGGGAGCTTCATTATTAAGATCCCAAATTTTGGGGTGTGTCAGGAATTGAGTTTTATTAAAATCTTGAATTTTGAGGTAGGCCATGAATTGTTTTTTTTTTAAATCTCCAATTTTGGGGTGCTTCAAGAATTTTTTTTTATTAAAATTTTGGCTTTTGGGGTAGGTCAGGAATTGCTTTTTTAAAATCTCACATTTTGGGATTTGTCAGGGGTTCCTTTTTATTAAAATCTCGAATTTTGAGGCAATAATTGCTCTTTGTAGCCCAGCTTTAGCAGGAAACTGATGGTTGATGGTGACGGAGACCATTAACGTCCAAATTTTCATCTCCAAAGAGGACTTGGGAAGGTTCTGCTGGAAATCTGAGGGATTAGGGAGTCTGCTTGTCTGCATTAGCCCAAAATTAGGCTTGAGTTACCTGGTGGATCCGTGGGATTGACTGATGGATGCACATCCTACAAAATCCACATTATTCAGGCAGGTGGGAATGATGCCTTGGGGTGCTGCAGTGCATGGATCCTGGAGCTCAGGGTATTTGTGCTCCTTTAAAACAAACCTGCAGAGCTTTTTTGGTTGAATTTTGTGGTCATTTGTTGGTTGAATTTTCTGTGCCTGCTCCATTCTTCCTTCTGGAAGGTGTAAAATCCTCTGGGAAGCAGAGCTGTGTCCAGTTGCATCCATGACAAATCCTTTAAAAAACTGGGATATTGGTATTTAGACACCAGAGCAAATAATCCACTGGGATTTTTTCTATCTGTGTGTTATTATGTATCATGGACAAAATGTTGGGAAGCTGCTGAGCTGGGAGCAGCTGGGATCCAGTGCCCTCTTTTTGGCAGCTGATGTTGGAAGTCAGAGACATCCCTCATTCCCACCGTGTTCCAGAGTGCCTGGCTGTGATTCCTGAAGTGGATTCCTGCTTTTCTGAGAAGGGGTGAATCCCAGAAATTGTGGTGTAAAGCTGGGGCTGGTGCTGTAGCCAAAGGGTTTTCCCAATTTGTGCTTTGCTGTGACTTTCAGGCACCTTTCTCTGTGTCCAGTCTGGTTTTTTTCCCAAATGGAAGACATTTAAAGTGTGTGTGGGAATTTTGAAACCCCTGATGTGACGCTCCCTGAAATTTCAGTGTCCTCTTTGTGTGGGAACCTCCTGGATGTGTTTCAGTAGGGAGAGGGACTTGGGACAAGGGATGGAGTGCCAGGACAAGGGAGAATGGATTCCCACTGCCAGAGGGCAGGGATAAAGGGGATATTGGGAAGGAATTCCTGGCTGGGAGGGTGGAGAGGGGCTGGGCTGGAATTCCCAGAGCAGCTGTGGCTGCCCCTTTCCTGGAAGTGTCCAAGGCCAGGTTGGAGCCACCTGGGATAGTGGGAGGTTTCCCTGCCCATGGCAGGGGGTGGAATGAGGTGATTTCAAGTCCCCTTATCCCCCAGCCCATTCCATAATCCACGATTCTGTGCTGTCACTGACCTGTTTCACACCCAGCAAAGTTTTTGGGGACACTGGGACACCGGGAGCTCCCGCAGCCTCAGTGACAGCCCCAGCACCTCCCCCTCAGCCCGGGTGGAATCACAGGTGAGGAGCCTCTCCCTCCTCTCCGTGTGCCTGCGGAGCTGCCGGAGGCACGGAGAGCAATCCCACGGGGTTTGTTCCACGAGGCTCCCGCAGCCTCTGGGGAGCCCAAACCCAGCCTCAGATCAATTGCTGCCTCCTCAGAGAGTTCAGAGGCTGTTCCAGTTCATCTCGCTGCCTGAAGATGCTTTTGGGGGATGAAAAATGTGCAGCTTTCTTCCCACCTTGTTTTTAATATCATCTACAACTCTGGGAGCTCAAGCGTTGGATTTTCTCCAGGTTGGGAGGTGTTGGGAATTTTCGTCACGGAGCAAGCGCCAATACGAAAGCCAAAGTAGCTTTTTAATTGAGGAAAATCTTAAATATAAAGGAGATTGTGGGGTTTTAAACTCACTGGTTGGTTTGGCTTGTTTAGTGTTGATGTCTTGCAGGAATTAAGGAATACCTAGGGGGAAAAGGAGCTCTGAAAATGGCTAAAAATGGAATAAAGGGCAAGGTCCATGTGCTTGGACCTTGGGATGCCAAGGGAAAAGTGCGAATGCCACCAGGGTCAAGACGTGGAGGGGGATCCCTAAAAAGCAAGTTGTGTCATAATACAGCAACTTTGCTGGACAGAGCTCAAGGAGGTGTGGGGTGAGGCAGTCCATAAAGCAGGAACCCCGTGGGATCCCGTGGAATTACTTGGGAACGTGGTATTCTGGGGGGATTTCCAGAAAAAAACCCAAAACTTGTCCTGGTAATTCTGATATTCTTATTATTGTTATCTATAAACAGGAAAGATGCTTCGTTATCCATAAATGGGATGTGCTGGGAAAAGGGGCTGGTTTGTGGCTGCGCCAAGCCTGGGGCTGATTTTGCTGATCTTGTGGCATTTCATCCCAAAAACGAATCCAAAGGCAAATATCTTGGGATAACACAAGCTGTTCCTCTCCAGAGTGTTCCTGGGACACCCCAAACAAAGCCAGAGGTGCCTCATTTTGGGCTCAAACTGCCAGATCTCTGGATCCTGGGATACAGGGATGCTCTGCTGGCTAATAAACATGCTAATGAACGTGCTAATTAACAGAAATGCTGGTGCCAAACCCCAAACCCAGCCTTGGGCACAAAACACCATTGGGGAACAGTGATAAAGCATCAGGGCACATGGATTGGGCTGGGATTTATCCCTTCCCTCTGGGAATAACAGCAGCTGCTTCAGGTGGGTGCTGGAGGTGGGCAGGGCAGTAGGGAAGGTCGTGTTCCTCAGGATTCCCCTGTTTAATGTTATTTTTCTGCCTATCAGGCTGGGAAAGGTTAATCCTGTTTTCCCTGCTCGAGGCCGTGAAGGGCCTTGTGGCAATAAATGAGCCCAGATTAATTGGATACCGTGGCAAAAGGGTATTTTTTATTTAATGAAAGGTGTCAGAGTGGAGAGAGGAGTGGGTTTGGGGCTGCTCTGGCTGCACAGGCAGGAGCAGGGAAGGCTGTTCCTTAGGAAGTAGGGCAGGGTGCTGGCTTAAAATAGCTCCGAGCGCTGGGCTGTGCTGAAGGAGCTATTTAGGTAAATCCTGGGGTCTCAGTGGGGGCAGAGCTGCCTGCTAATCTAAAGATACTCCTTGGAGATCTATATTTGTCCGGGATCCTTCCCAGCTTGGCCGGTTTTCCAGGTATTCCCTGCCCGATCCCGCCCTGCCCATCGTTGGGACGGCGTTGGGACGGCGGGCGTGTTTACGGGACGGGGATGGCTCGGATCCTGATGGAATCAGACATCACTGAGCAGCAGGAGTGAGGGAAAGGGCTACGTAAAGGCATCAGTGTTATCCCATAGTGCAGGACTGGGCTCCCAGGGGCTCCTGGAGGCCGGGATGGCCGTGCCAAAGGGGCACATTCCGGTGGCACCGGAGAGCCGGGTCAGGTGTGGATCATGGAATGGTTTGGGTTGGAAAAGGATCTTAGAGCTCATCTCATTCCACCTTCCACTATCCCAGGTTGCTCTAAGCCCTGTCCAGCCTGGCCTTGGACGCTTCCAGGGATGGGGAATCTGCAAATATCCTGGGAAAACCCCTCAGGACAGCAAGAGTGGGGCAGGGGGAGTGATGGGTTGGGGCAGAGGTGAGGTGGAGGATGGAGGGTGGATGCTGCTGTGTCAGAGGATGCCCTAAAGAAAAAGAAATCTCAGTGCAGATCTCAAGGATTTTCCCGGCAGGAGGAGGAGTGTTGGGCTGTCCAGGCTGTTCTGATTTTCCAGCCTCTGAAACAAAGCCTGGCTGCTGCCTGGTGGGAGCATCAGGGCAGGGGTGGGACGAGGTGATCCTTAAGGTCCCTCCCAACCCAAACCATTCTGGGATTCTGTGATCTCCCTGTTTCCATTGAGGAGCAGAGCTGGATGTGAGTGTGTGGAGCAGTGGGATCTCCTCTGACTGGGAGACTCCCTGAGCAGCTCAAGGGGGGTTGTTTCTCCAAAATTCTCCACCAGTCTTCCATCTGGGGGTTCCTTTTGCCATGGTGGGCCTGTAAAATAAGAGTTTAAAGTACTTTACCCCCTCCAATGTGGATCTGGGGAGAATTTCCCAGGATGAATTTCCCAAGTGGTTCAGGGTGAATTTCAGGAGAGCAGGAAGAAGTCATGTCAACCTAGATTGCTCCAGAAAATATTCCCTTTTATCAGCTGCTGAGCATAGCAAGACGTGGTAAAATAGCTTCTCAAACAGAATATTATCCCAAAGGTGATGTCTTGGAAAAATACCACGAGGGTTTCCTGGAGGAAGAGTGACCAGGGCACTGAGGCTGGAACTGCTGCTTCAGCAGTAGCTGGAGGCTCCTCTCATCCTGCTCCATCCCTGACACGTGCAGGTCTGGGAAGCTGCTCTGGAGGCAGCACTGGGACTGATTTATCCCAATTATTTTTGGGGCTACTTTTTGGTTTGCAAGAGCACTGCTCTGGCTGATGTCCAGGGTGGCCACTGGGAAGATTTGAATTTCTTTGCAGCTCGCTTTGGACCGTCAGCACCTCGGTGTGGTCTGAGGTGATGTGTGGGTATAGATATTCCCAAACCTGGGAATAGGCACCTTGCAAGGAATGTTTTATCCAGAGCAGTTGGATCCAGTGAGGATCCCACTCAGGGTGAGGGTTTGAGGCCTGAGATGGGAAGAGAAGAGAAACCAAGGCCCTGATTGTTTCAAAAATCATAGTTTTGTGCTCACATTCCCCGTTTATCCATGCTGTGACCACCTTTTGCTGGATGCATCCAAACATTGGCTGCTTCAGCAGGAATATTTCTGGGGGTTGTTTTGTCCAGGATTCCCACGTGGATCAGCCTGTTCCCCAGAGCGAGATCTTGGAAGGACACAAAGTTGTGTTTGCTTAGAGCAGGTTTGAAATGGGATCCAGAAGCCCCTTGGGAGCCGGCAGCAGGGTCGGGTTCACATTCCCGGGATTTGCCTTTTCCACAAAACCCCCGCTGTGCCTCCATTAATGATCTATTAGTGGCCGTGCTGGAACCTTGGGAAACAGGTGGTGAATTTCCCTGCCTGCTGACATCTAGGAATCCCCTCCCGGCTCCTTTGGGGAGCTCCATTTTTTTCAAGTAGCTGCAGCTGTTTGCTCTAAACTTCCTCCTTTTCCTCCTCCTTTTCCTCCTCCTTTTCCTCCTCCTTTTCCTCCTCCTTTTCTCCTCAGGCTTTGCAGCAACTCCCTGGAATCCCACCGGTGAGAGGGAGACAGTGGGTTTGTTGAGTGATGATTTTCTGGGAATACATTGATTTTTAACCTCTGGAAAGTTTGTAGAGCTGGGGGGTCTGAAAGAGAGAGGTTTTCCAGGCTGGAATTGCAGGTTTTTGGGCTCTCCTTAGTGAGCTGGCACTCGGTGATGTCCAGAGCCCACATCCCTGGCAGACTCTGGACTGATTGGCTCAATGACAATCCCAGGAAAATCCGCATCAGTGCCGGTCATTAGGAGCCAAATCTGAGCTGGAAACTTGATGGGCCTTGCAAGTAAATGTGGATTTTATCACTTCAGGGAGGCTGAGGATGCTCGGTGCCCACTGAGAGTATTTTTGAGGTCTCTGATCCACGGGGAGCTTTGGCAGGAGCAGGAGCAAGACCAACACCACGGATCCAGGTCTGGATTCAGCTTCATTCTGGAGTCAGGGCAGGATCTGGGGTGTGAAGAGCCCTGGCTGCCATGCCAGGAAGGCTTTGTGAGCAGCTCTGCTGGCTGGGAGCTGGTGCCTGGTGTGGCTTAAGTCGCCTGTGTTCTAATTAAATACTCCCGGGTTTAATCCTGCCCGGCTCCTCCGGGAGCAGAGTTCCAGCTCCACCTCGTGGGACCGTCACCGCCGCCTCTGGAATTGGCAGCTGTGGCAAAACTTTGGCCCTCAGCTCTGCTGGGGAATCCTCCTTGGCAAAGGCACCTTGGTTTGTCCTGGCCTCACTGTTTAATGGCCAAATTCCCAGCAGAACCAGGATAATCACCTGCTATCCCGAAGATTTTAGGGAGCCATGAGCACAGGTCAGGGAGCTGTAAGGCTTCAGTGTTTGTTTCTTCCCTGTGGCAGTGGTGAGGCACTGGAATGGTTTTCCCAGAAAATCTGTGCCTGCCCCATCCCTGGAAGTGGCCAAGTCCAGTTTGAAGCAACCTGACCTAGTGGAAGGTGTGGTGGAATGAGATCATCTTGAAGGTTCCTTCCCACCCAAACCGTTCTGGAATTCTGTGATTCAGTGATATTTCCTTGGGAATTCATGGCTGGGCTTAGGTTTGTGTGATTTTTTAGCCTCTTGGCTCTGCGTCCCACGTTTCTGTGGGAGCCGTGAGCGCGGCCGGGGCTGTGCTCTGTTTGTGTTTGCATTTCCATACACAGAGCTGTCACCTGCTTTTTTTAGCCTTAAATGCACCTGGCTCCTGCTCAGCCCCGGGGCCTGCCAGCTTCTCCCAGCGTGGCCTCAAATTTTGGGTGTTACTCCTGGGATGACTGGGAGGGAGTTGATGAAGCAGGGACAGATTTGCTGCTGGTTCATCCCAGCTCTGTTTTGGGCTGACTGTGACTGTCCCCTTCGAAGAAATCATTCATTCAGCTTGTACAATGCAGATATTTTTAGGGTTATTGTGAGGAGATAATTCTGGTTGTCCTACAAAAAGGAATCTGTGGCCCCAGGTGAGGATCAGAGCCAGCTCTCCAAACCAGTAGCACACTGGGAGGTCGGATTCAGCTCCGAGGAGTTCTGGATGAAACTGGGACGTTATAAACTCCATCCGTTCAAAGGAGCTGCTGTAGGAATTCAGATAACCCCAAATCTCGTGGTCTTCCTGCAGCACTTCCAGGGCTGAGAAGCAGAACTCTGGAATTTTTTATTTCCCCTCTATTTCTGAGTTTCTGGAGCTTCTGAAATCTGGAGGTTCCTTACCCAGAGCAAAAAAGAAGGATTGGAACATGTGAAAATTTGGGGGAAAACAGATGGAAGTGGCAATAATAATATAATAATAATAATAATTCCTGGCTCTTGCTGCTATTATACAAGAAGGTGTTTACTTTATTTGGTGATTTTTCTTTGATATTAATGTTTATTTTAATAAGGGAGAAGTTACTTATTTCCTCAGGTGGGAGGTGATGAAGCTCCTTTTTTTTTTTTTTTTTTTTTTTTCCCCACAGAGCTCCTGCAGCTGGAACGAACAGTTCTGTGCCATGACAGGGTCAGGCTGCCCGTGCCAGCCCTGGAAAATGACACAGATTATTTGTCAGAGCTTGATCCAAGCTTGGAAAAATCAGGATATCAAACACACACACACACCTGGTTTTGCAGGTTCTCACATCAGGGCACCTCAGGGGAGAAAAATCCTCCCAGAAGCCAGGGTGGGGATTCTTAAAGCAAAGACATTGACCAGAAATTCATGTGGTTTATTCATTTTGGGAAGAATAAAGATTATTCTGTGGAAAATGGGGTGGTCAGGCATTGGGAGGTGGTGGAATTCCCATCCCTGGAGGTTTCCAAGGAATGCCTGGACGTGGCACTCGGTGCTCTGAGTGGGGACAAGGTGGGGATTGGTCACAGATTGGAGTCCATGACCTTGGAGGGCTTTTCCAAGCTGGATAATTCTGGGATTCCAACATCACCCAGCTGCTGGGATCCAACCTGTCCTTGCTTTTGGCCTGAATCTGGGATGGAGCAGCAGGAAAAGCAGGGTGGCTGGAGCACTGCTGGAGTTACAGTGACGTCCATCCCCTGCCTCCAAGGGTTTGTCCCCCATTAATGACTCCCAAAGCTGAAAATCCACCTTTTTCTCAGCAAAAAATGCCATTTCTGTGGCCTTTCTGTGCTGGATTTCTCCACATTATTCCCTCCGAGCCGGCTCCATGTGAGCCCTGGACTGGGCTTTGAATAGATGAATGTAGGTTAGGTGTGAATGGGAATAAAATATCGGATAAAAATAACGTTGGGCTGTTTGGAAATTGGGAAAGAGGAAAAAAAACCCGCCCTGCTGCTTGTGCTGTGCCCAGCTCAGCCCTGGAGGCAGCTTCTTCTCCCTTTCACAGGGGCTTTGGATGGCTCCTGGTGGAGTTTTCCTGGGAATGTTTCTACCTTTGACAGCCCATCCAGCTTCCTCAGTGTCCAAATCCTCGGTTTTGCCCCAAAATGTGCTTTTTTTGCCCCAAAATGTGCTTTTTTTGCTCCAAAGTGCATCTCTCACCATCTGCTCTGTGATGAGGAGCAAGCAGGGAAGGGGCTTTGTTTGGATTCACTCCCAGATGTGCATCAGGAGCTCCGGGGAGACCTCTCCTGAGCTTGTTTTTGAGCATTTTGAATGCTGTGGGATTGGTTTTGGGGGATTGAGGGGGCACCTTTTCCCTGCAGACCCCGGGAGCAGCGTTTGGCCAGTGCTGCCACTCCAGGCACGGAGCTCTTGCTCCTTTTTCAGTAATGAATCTGCCTCAGCTGCTCCGTCCAGCCGTCCAAGGGACTCGGGGATATATAAACAATCATTTGTGGATCACTTTGTTTTCTGTTCCGTGGCACTGGCTCTGTCTGGAGGTGGGGATGGAGCAGCCCTGATGAAGCTGGATTTTAAGTGTATTTTAAGGACAGAGGTAGGGAGGAATGGGATTTTTTCCTGCGGGATTTTCATCTGGCACTGCTGGTGGTGGAAAAGCAGCTTTTTCCCAAATTCTCCCATCCTTAACTATCCATGTCCTCTCAGAGTGTTGCAAATACCCCCTTGCTCGTGGCCTGGCAAATAAAATCCAGGTTAATTTGGCGGGAAATGGAATCTTGCCCTGGAGTCCAGCAAAGAGGTCCCTTTGATTTTCCTTTTAATTTCCTTTCCATTTTCCCTTGGGCACGCCTGACCTTTTCATCCATTTCACACCTCAAACTTCGCTCGCTTTTGTGTCCTTTTGTTTGTGGATTGGCCCTCAGCACGTGTCCTGTTGGTGGAGCAGGAATTGCCTTTTCCTGGGAGTGGGTTTGGATGCCCTTGGTGGAATTATAAACCCCAGACCTGCAGATTTCACTGTTCAAACAAGACTGGGTGCAACACTCGGGTTTGTGTGCAGAGGGAAGGTGGCACAGAGGTCACAGGGTTTAATTCTTGGAATGTTGTGAGTGTTTTATCCATCATTTTCATGAATTATTTGGGAGCTGGCTCTGAGGACGAGCTTAACCCACTGTGTCTGCTCTGCCTGGGCACTGCAGGACCAACCATGGAATTGCAGTGACAGGAGCAATGGGTGTGAGCTGAAAGGGGGGAAATCTAGGGTGGATATAGAGAAGGAATTCTTCCCTGTGAGGGTGGGGAGGGGCTGGGATGGAATTCCCAGAGAAGCTGTGGCTGCCCCTGGATCCCTGAAGTGTCCCTGGAAGGCTGGATGGGGCTTGGAGCAACCTGGGGTAGTGGAAGGTCCTTCCATCCCTCCCAAGTCATGCCATGACTGATTTCTTTTGTGAGATAAGGAGTTATCTCCTCATTTTTCAGATAGGAGCAGGAACTGGGTGAGTCTCTCCACCCTTCTCAATGCCCTGGAGGTACAAAATTCCAGGCCAGTTTGCTCTGAGGGCTGTTCCTGCTGGTGGAGAGCCCAGCCTGGCTGTAGGAGCATCCTCTTCCTCCTGTCCAAGAGAATGGAGCATGGATAAGGATAAAATCGAGATCTTTCATTAAAGTGGGGTGACTGAAGCCCTGGCAGAGCCAAGGAGGAGCTGGTTCCTGGTCGTGCCCAGCTCCTTGTGGGAGTGGAGCTGTGCAAAGCCAAGGAAGGAGCTTACATAAAAGTTCTTGGCTGAAGCCTCAGATTTGATCTTGCATAACTTTGCTCACTGGGGCTACCAGGAAAAGGCAAAGCCAGGAGCTTCCCGTGGATCTCTGGATGGGCAGTGCTGTCCTGGGGTCACATCCCATCTTTGCTGAGCTCTCCAACCCCACTTCTGGGGCTTCTCACTTCCTTAGTGTGGCTCCAGAGGTGTTGGCCGTGCTTGAGTGATGGGAATATGGAGACGAATGGTTTCTATTTCTCTGTTCTCTTCCTTGTAAATCATTTGCTGTCCAAGTGCTCCCTTAGTCCCTTTGGTGTCAGATGGCAGATGCCAGGACAACCACAGGGTTTGTAGTACTTACAAGTCATTTTCCAGCCTCTCAGTGTCCCAAGAAATCCCTCATTCCAAGTCCTGGACCCACATTTCCACCCAGCTGCTTTTGCCCTCCCTCATCCCAGCGATGCTGTTGGTGTCAGCCCCACATTCCCTCATTTCCTCCTGCAGCGCTGCCAACCTCACAGCGACCCAGAGGGGAAAACCCTGCACAATGATTTTTTCATCCATCTCCAGAGGGGGCTTTTTTTTTCCCTTCTGGAGCAGAGCTGAGCTGTGGATGCAGCAGAAGCTCTGCTCCAGCCCGTGTTGGTTTGAGCAGGTCTGGTTTAACCCTCTTTAATTGGCAGCTTGGCAGGGAAGGCTCTGGAGCGTTCCAGGCACGTGGGACACCAGAGCACAACTTCCAAAGGGATCGATGAAAGTGGGGCCACCTCGTTGCAGGCACCAGCTCCCCTTTCATTAGAGCCACTCCTGCAGTTCCTGTGATTTGAAAATTGATGTTCAGCTGTAAAGAATCTCTTGTGCAGCCTCTCTGCGTTTCCTCTCAGGGGGTTTTCAGGGTAAATTGCTGCTGGATTTGCATTTAAAAGGGAGCAGTGGCACCGCTGTTCTCACTGTGTTATTTGGCCAACTCTATCCGGGAAAATTCAACATATTTTGGTGTATCATGGGATTGTTCAGGTTGGAAGAGAGCTCCAGGATCACCAAGTCCAAGCTGTGCCCGATCCTCACCTTGTCACCAGCCCAGAGTGCTGAGTGCCATGTCCAGGTGTTCCTTGGACACCCCCAGGGATGGGGACTCCAGACCTCCCTGGGCACTCCCTTCCTATATTTAACAGCCCTTTCCAGGAAGAAATTCCTGCTGATGTCCAACCTGACCCTCCCCTGGCACAGCCTGAGGCCATTCCTTCTCATCCTGTCCCTCTTCCCTGGGATAAGATCCCAAATCCCCCCGGCTGTCCCCTCCTGTCAGGGAGTTGTGCAGAGCCACAAGGTCCCCCCTGAGCCTCCTTTTCCCCAGGCTGAGCCCCTTTCCCAGCTCCTCAGCCTCTGCTGGTGCTCAGCCCCTCTCCAGCTCCATTCCCTTCCCTGGATTCACTCCAACCCCTCCGTGAGGCTCCCAGAACGGGACACAGCCCTCAAGGTGTGGCCTCACCAGAGCAGGGTCTTTGCTGGGTGATGGATGAGGACAGGGATTTGATTTCTATCCCAGGTATTTTCCATCCGAGCTGGATTCCAGCTCGGTGTAAATCTGCCTTCCCCCAGGACACGCTCCCAGGAGAAGTGGAATGATGGAAAGATGGTTCATTATCCAGTGGGTGGGTTCCTTGCTCACAGAGGCTTTTGGAGGTGCTTACTCAGACACAGACTGGCACCACCATCAGTAAAATCCCCGTGAAAAACCCGGTGCATTCCAGATTTTGGGATAATTTGGGGGGATACCTGGCAAGGGTGAGATGGTGTGTCCAGCAGCCTGCATCCCTATGGACAGCAGAGCTTACAGAACTTTTTGGGGGAGGTTTGTGCCTTATCCCTGAGGCTGGCTGGGTGATGCCAGCTCCCTGTGGGATCTGCAGTGGGATAAGAGGCTTTTCTTGGAGCTCTGTGTGGAGCATCCCAAAGCAATCCCCATCCCAGCATCTCCTCCTCATCCCAGCTGCAGCATCGCTTGCCTGGAATCGTTCTGGTCCTGCCATGGCCGGGGATGCTGAAAGGGCTGACCCCAGAGGGTGAGGAAATCCTGGTTTGACTGATTGTGAGAGGAAATGGACTCAGAGGATCTGAGAGGATCCCTGGGATGAGATTCTCATCACTCCACGGACTGCAGGAGCTGCTGGCAGCCGGGCCATGCACTTGGGGCTGCTGCACAGGGTTTTCTTCCCAGTTCTTCCCAAACACCCAGGCCTCCTTCCTGGAATTAATTTTAATTCAAGGCATTTTACAGCCTTTAAATATTACACCAGGTTCATGTGTACGCCCATCTTTTTTAAATTAGCCAGGCCTGGGAAAAGGGAGATGAAGAGTTCAGATTTTTACTGAAAACTCTGATTTTTGTTCTGTTTTTTTTTACTTAATTTCTGCTAGAGGTCACCTTCTCCCACACCATCCTATTCCCTACCATGAATTAATGATGATGATTATAATAATAGTAATAATAACAATAATAATAGTAATAGTAATAGTAGTAGTAGTAGTAGTAGTAGTAGCAGTTTTTGATGGGGTATTTTTCTATCCAGAGTTAAAAACTAAGGAGCATGCTGCAAATGGTTGAGGCCTTAACTTACCTTAAATATTGGATTACATCAAGAATTCCAGTTTCTAAGCTTGGGGTGAAGCTTTTTGAGGTATTGTGGCAGAGAGGAGCAAATTCTGCTTTTTGGGGGTGAAGCTTTTTGAGGTATTGTGGCAGAGAAGGGCAAATTCTGCCTTGTGGGGTGAAGCTTTCGGAGGTATTGGGGTGAAGAGGAGCAAATTCTGCTTTCTGGGGGTGTATGGTTTCCTGATAAGGAAAAATTTTACATGTTGGTCCTCCTACCTGGCTCGCTGGTTCCTGGTTTTGCTGATATTTCCATGGAGTCTGTTCTGGGTTCAAACGCCGACTGTCCCCTTGGGCTTGGGAGGCAGCTCTGGGACAGGTGCAGGTGGCATTTAGGCTGCACCTAGTGGGATTCTAACCAAGTTGATGGGTGAATCCAGCAGCTCTGGCAGCTCAGCTCTTCTCTCAGTGTTTGAGAGCATCATTTGAGTGGAAATTCCATTTCTGGGTGTCAGCTCGAGGCTCGGAAGCAAAGCCTGTCATTCCCTCTCCCCGAAAAGCGCCGTGTTGCTGACTCCTTCCCTTCCCTTGCCTTTCCAGCTGTCCCATTCCCTCCCACGCAGCGGCTCACTCTGAAGGAGGTGTTTGAGGATGGGAAGCCGAGGCTCGACGTCCTCAAGAGCCACTTGGTGAAGGAAGGGCGGCTGGAGGAGGACGCGGCGCTGAAAATCATCAACGATGGCGCCGCCATCCTCAGGCACGAGAAGACCATGATCGAGGTGGAGGCTCCAATCACAGGTCAGAGCTCAGGGCTGGAGTCCTGAATAGCAGCCTGGATAACCCCAGCAGGTTTTTTGCCGTGTTCCTTCCACCCACGAGGTTTTTGAACTCCCCTGAGCTCTCAGAAGAGAGGATTTTGCCGGTGCTCGCTCAGGGCGCGGCCGCGCTCTGCTCCTCGCTGCTGTCGTGACCTTGCTTTTGTTAGCGTGGTAATTCTGTCCCTCTTTTGTGCTGTTCTTCCTCCCCCAGTGTGTGGTGACATCCACGGGCAGTTCTTTGACCTGATGAAGCTGTTTGAAGTGGGAGGATCACCCAATAACACCCGCTACCTCTTCCTGGGGGACTACGTGGACAGAGGCTACTTCAGTATAGAGGTGACCAAGGAAGTGGAGCTTGGGGGTGCTGGGGCTGAAGGAACCCAAAGTGTTGAACCTCAGTTAAAATACAGCTCAGAATCAGTTCAAATTCAGCACAGAATCAGGAAAATACAGCTCAGAATCAGTAAAATGCAGCTCAGAATCAGGAAAATACAGCTCAAAATCAATTAAATGCAGCTCAGAATCAGTAAAATACAGCTCAAAATCAGTAAAATTCAACTCAGAATTAGTTCAAGAGTAGCTCAATAAAATACAGCTCAGTCAGAATCAGTAAAATACAGCTCAGAATCAGTAAAATGCAGCTCAGAATCAGTAAAATTCAACTCAGAATTAGTTCAAGTGTAGCTCAATAAAATACAGCTCAGTCAGAATCAGTAAAATACAGCTCAGAATCAGTAAAATGCAGCTCAGAATCAGTTCAAATCCAGCACAGAATCAGGAAAATACAGCTCAAAATCAATTAAATGCAGCTCAAAATCAATTAAATGCAGCTCAGAATCAGTAAAATGCAGCTCAAAATCAGTAAAATTCAACTCAGAGTCAGTAAAATACAGCTCAAAATCAATTAAATGCAGCTCAGAACCAGTTCAAATGCAGCTCAGTAAAATACAGCTCAGAATCAGTTAAAACCAGGTCAAAATCAGTTCAGATTCAGCTCAGAATCAATAAAATTCAGCTCAGAATCAGTGAAGTGCAACTCAGAATCAGTTAAATACAGCCCAAAATCAATTTAATAACTCTCAGAATAGTTAAAATGCAACTCAAAATTGGTAAGATACAGCTCAGAATCAATTAAATGCAGCTCAGAATCAGTAAAATACAGCTCAAAATCAGTAAAATTCAACTCAGAATTAGTTCAAGTGTAGCTCAATAAAATACAGCTGAGTCAGAATCAGTAAAATGCAGCTCAGAATCAGTAAAATTCAACTCAGAATCAGTAAAATACAGCTCAAAATCAGTAAAATTCAACTCAGAATTAGTTCAAATGTAGTTCAATAAAATACAGCTCAATCAGAATCAGTAAAATACAGCTCAGAATTGGTAAAATTCAGCTCAAAATCAGTAAAATTCAGCTCAGAATCAGCAAAATGAAGCTCAGAATCAGTTCAAATGCAGCACAATAAAATACAGCCCAGAATCAATTAAATACAACTCAGAATCAGTAAAATACATCTCAGAATGAGTTCAAATCCAGCTGAGAATCAGTCCAAACACCAAACCCAGACCTCTCAAGGCAGATGGGATGAAAGCAGTGCTGATAACTCAGTGTGATTTTGGGCAGGAAAATGATGTCCCAGTCTTTGGATCCCCACGCAGTGACAGTGAAGTGGCAGTGATGGGGTTAATGCCTAACCTCGGTCTTCTGGAGTGGTTTTAATGTCACTTGGAGCTGTCACTCAGGGACAGAAGAGGGACAGTTGATGGTGCTGTTGCAGGCAAGAGGATCCCACCAGGCAGTGGGAAGCAAATGCTGGAAAAGCTGCAGGATTCAGGATTGGGCAGGAGGAGAAAGGGCCGTGGGTCACTGCTTCCCTCTGAAAACCCTGGAATGGGGTCAGGAGAAAGGAGCAGAAGTCACCTGGGCTGTGACAGGGCTTTGCAGCTCCCTGGGACTCCATGACCAAGAAACTGGGAGTTGTTGGTCTGGAGGGAGAAGGATTCCGTGGATCCCCGTGGCGGCCGCTGGCTCAGCGGAGACCTGGGATGGGACAGGAAGGGACAGCTCTTAGCAAATGCCACAAATCCCAAGGGATTGCAGCCATCTGGATTCACAGAGGCAGGGCTGAGTGGAAGTGGAGCACTTATCCCAGTTGGAAGCAACGTGAGGAAGGGCTTTTGGGGGAACAGGGGCCTGAAATGTGGCAGAAATCAGCTGGAATAGCAGAGGGAGTGATTTCTCTTGGAAAAAAGAGGCTGCAGGAACAGCTGAGCC
>VZSE01009301.1:1168-18261 GCA_013398275.1 Promerops cafer | reverse complement strand
AAATGCAGCTCAGAATCAGTAAAATACAGCTCAAAATCAGTAAAATTCAACTCAGAATTAGTTCAAGTGTAGCTCAATAAAATACAGCTGAGTCAGAATCAGTAAAATGCAGCTCAGAATCAGTAAAATTCAACTCAGAATCAGTAAAATACAGCTCAAAATCAGTAAAATTCAACTCAGAATTAGTTCAAATGTAGTTCAATAAAATACAGCTCAATCAGAATCAGTAAAATACAGCTCAGAATTGGTAAAATTCAGCTCAAAATCAGTAAAATTCAGCTCAGAATCAGCAAAATGAAGCTCAGAATCAGTTCAAATGCAGCACAATAAAATACAGCCCAGAATCAATTAAATACAACTCAGAATCAGTAAAATACATCTCAGAATGAGTTCAAATCCAGCTGAGAATCAGTCCAAACACCAAACCCAGACCTCTCAAGGCAGATGGGATGAAAGCAGTGCTGATAACTCAGTGTGATTTTGGGCAGGAAAATGATGTCCCAGTCTTTGGATCCCCACGCAGTGACAGTGAAGTGGCAGTGATGGGGTTAATGCCTAACCTCGGTCTTCTGGAGTGGTTTTAATGTCACTTGGAGCTGTCACTCAGGGACAGAAGAGGGACAGTTGATGGTGCTGTTGCAGGCAAGAGGATCCCACCAGGCAGTGGGAAGCAAATGCTGGAAAAGCTGCAGGATTCAGGATTGGGCAGGAGGAGAAAGGGCCGTGGGTCACTGCTTCCCTCTGAAAACCCTGGAATGGGGTCAGGAGAAAGGAGCAGAAGTCACCTGGGCTGTGACAGGGCTTTGCAGCTCCCTGGGACTCCATGACCAAGAAACTGGGAGTTGTTGGTCTGGAGGGAGAAGGATTCCGTGGATCCCCGTGGCGGCCGCTGGCTCAGCGGAGACCTGGGATGGGACAGGAAGGGACAGCTCTTAGCAAATGCCACAAATCCCAAGGGATTGCAGCCATCTGGATTCACAGAGGCAGGGCTGAGTGGAAGTGGAGCACTTATCCCAGTTGGAAGCAACGTGAGGAAGGGCTTTTGGGGGAACAGGGGCCTGAAATGTGGCAGAAATCAGCTGGAATAGCAGAGGGAGTGATTTCTCTTGGAAAAAAGAGGCTGCAGGAACAGCTGAGCCACTGGCTCTGCAGAGAAATCTTCCCCAGTGCAAGATTTTGGGGAGGAACTGTCAGGGATGAGTGCAAGGGGTTCTTTGAAGGATTCTGCAGAGGATTTAGGGAGAGCAGGGCTGACAGCTTGAGCTGCAGCAGCCCCTGGCTCCCTTCCAGCCCCGCGCTCCGGAGTCCTGACAGGGAGCCAAGGTGTGAGGAGGAGCAGCTTCCGGGGGAGCTGGGACGGATGCAGCAGAGGTGGGGCTGGGGCTGGTGGGATTTGGGGTGGTGCTGGCAGGAGGAGCCCCCCGGGGAGGAAGGGGAAGGACACATCCCATTGCTCGCCTGGGTTTGCAATGGGAATGTGTTCACCTGGAAAAGGGATTATATTCCAGGACAGCAGCTCCTTCTGAGAGAAAAGGTGGATTTTTTTGGTGTTAACCCACGAGCCTTCAAATGAAAGGTGTTGGGCCCTGTGTCTGTGTATGGATTGTGTAGATCCAGGGTGGAAAAGTGCTGCTCCCACTCTCTGCTCTTAGCCCAGGATTGATCTGACACGGAGATTTTACTCTCAGATCTTCAGAAGTGCTGGGGATCAGCACCCTGGTCTCTCCATGCTGGGATCATCACAGAATCATGGAATGGTTTGGGTTGGAAACCCAAACCTTAAATCCCATCCTGTTCCACCCCCTGCCATGGGCAGGACACCTTCCACTATCCCAGGTTGCTCCAAGCCCCGTCCAACCTGGCCTTGGACACTTCCAGGGATGAGGAAGTCTTTCCCAGCTTCTCTGGGCAACCTGTGCCAGGGCCTCCCCACCCTCACAGGGAAGAAATTCTTCCCAATATCCCATCTAGATCCCCTTTTAGTTCAAATCCATTCCCCCTCATCTTCTCTGCCTGTGATAATATGGAAGAATTCCAAGACGATGTATGGCCTTGGAGAGCTGAGGTGGTGGGGCAAAAAAGATGTTTTATCTTTTATTTCCTGCTGCTTTTTCCTCTCCTCCTTCCCTTTCCCCCCATGTTGCAGCAGGAATGCCACAGATTCCCCCTGGAGAATCCCTCTGATCCCACAGCTCGGGGTGGGCTTTGATGGGCACAGGCAGGGGCTACTCCAAACATCAGGATAAGGCAGAATCTGGAAATTTTCATTCCCTTGTGCCTCTCCCTTCCACCTGCTGCACTGTGCTGGAAGAGATTCCACCTGGATGTGCAAAATCTGCTTTCTGTAGTAAAACAACAGCAGGTTTGGAGTATCCCAGATGGAAAAACATCCAGGTTTTCCTGCAGCAGCAGCAGCAGCCTCGTGAGTCACCACACAAAGTTGGCCATCCATGGGGAGGTGATCCCGTGCCTGCCCCAGGCAGCTGGGGGTGTCCTGAGCAGAGCCAGGCGTTGGAATCCCTGTGGATTCCTTCCAGCTCAGGATATTCCACGATTCCATAACTGTGACCTTTTCACAGAATGAAATAGTGGTTTAATTGCATCCTGCTGCAGGCAGGCAGGAAACGATGCCAGAGCGGGGGGGCCAAGGAGGTGCAAGGGCCAAATATCCCTTCCAGGCGTTCCCCGTGGCTCCAGGTGTTTGGTTGGCCAGGTACAAGGAGGAATTTGTGGCTCAGACACAAACCTTTCAAAACACCCTCCCCCCTCAGGCCTCTCAGTTCATCAGCTCAGCTGGATGCCGGCAACAAATCATTCAACAAATTCTTGCTGGGCCTCTGGCTTAGGGAAATTCTCATTTAAAAACATGAATTCCCAGTATAATGAGGCCATGGAGAGTGGATTGGTTGTTGGGTTTGGTTTTTTTTTTTTTAAAGAAAAGAATTGTGAGGGGAGAGGGGAGGGGAGGAGCTGTTTGAAAGCTGGAATGCTGCTGGAAGGGGACTCTGGGAAGGATTTGCTGTCCCAACCCCGCTGTGACAGCGAGACTGAGTGGTCACAGATCCCAGCTCCAGAGTGCAGGGCTGACAGGCAGCACGGAAATCAGGATGAACTCCTCCACTGGGACATGCTGATGAGGCAGGGCCCTGCTGAAGGATTCCCAGTGGGAAAAATGCTCCTTCCATTAAGCTTTTAATCCCAAATCCCAGAATGGCACAAGAGAGGTCTGTGCTCGTGGTAGGGAAGGACCCTCCCGGTCCATGAAGCTGGAATGCAGTGAATAGAGTGATTTTGTTAAATTAGAAAGTAAAACAATTGTTATGACCAGAAACAGAATCTATGGAAAGAGGAAATTTATCAGGAAAAGTGGTGTGATAATGGCATGCACCTTTCCCAGGCCAGTTCTTCCAATCCAATTATGACAGGACACGTGATTGCTGTCTAATTATGGAATTACATGTTAATCTTGATTTAATGCACTTTTTATCCAGAATAATATTAAAGAGATCCAGAGTAATATTAAAGTGATCCAGTCAGCCCTGTAAAGTGGGAGTGAAGGTGGATTTGTGGGCTGGACTGGGGAGTTTTGCCTCTATTTCCACTCTGGCAGGCTCTGTGTGTAGAACTTCCTTACAAATGCCAGGTTTTGGGAATGGTGAGAGAGGTCATGGTGGAGGCAAGTTTGGCACCAGCCCCTTTTGCATTTTTGGGGTTGCAAGTCTCAACTCCTTTTAGAATTCCCTCCCTGTGTCCTGCTGAGCTTTCCCTTTCCAAGTGGATCAAACCCTTGGCTTTGGGCTTCACACCGAGGGGCAGAATAAGGAGAGAAGGAGATTATTTAAGATTATTTAAGACCAAAAAGCTGTGACTGCCTGGATTTGCTCCTTGGCTTTTGCAAGCAGGCAGTAATCAATTCCTGGGCACGGCGCTGGGAAAGGTGCAAAACACCAGGAAGCATCCGAGGCATGCGAGTGTAGAAACTCCCCCATTCCTCATTCCAGCCCCTCTGGAGCCCTCGAGGGCTCTTCAATGCCCTTTACTCCGTGTCCTCCTGGTACCTGGCAGTCCCCACATCCTTGGGAATTGCCTCCAGCCACAGGGAATGCTCACTCTCCATCCACATCCCTGGCGTGTCCAGGGAAAATTGCTGTGCCAAATTCAACCCCATTTCGCTTTAAACCCCTTCAAATGTGTTTTAAAATCTCTCTTCTGCAAGCTGCCAACCTTCCATACCCTCCCCTATTGATGCTGCATCTCTGCCTTGCTTTGATGCCAGGGCTGGTTCTTCCTCCAAGTCATTTGGTTCATTTGTAGCACCTTCCAAGTTCTCTTGCCAGCCCAGAAAAGTGACATTTCTCTTGCAAACACAGGAAGGTTAAAGCTTTAAATCCCAGAATAATTATAAATGGTTTTGTTGGGAGCATTCCTCCTGGTAACAGATGCAATAAAACATGATTCTGCTACTGGCCTTGGCCCCGTTCTCTTTTGGAATTCCCAATTAATCAAGTTGTTAATGTGGGGTTGAATTCCAAGTGAGACACAGGCAGTGCTTTACAGCTCCTCAGGGTTTTTGGGATCAGCTGGGATGATTCATGCAGAGCTTACCTTGCAGGTTCAGTGCTTAAACACCACCAGGTCTAAGCTGGCTGTGCTGGGAACCAGCTGGGACCTGGTTCATGTGGGTTCTGGAGCTTGTTTCCAGCTGGCTCCTGGGGATCTGTGCCCCAGATCGGGAATGTTGGAGGGTGTAAAACAGACTTGGTGGTGGTTCCTGTTCCCCAGGCGTGTCCTGCAGCCTGTCAGCCTCCAGGGTAAGCTCCTATTAGAGACTTTAATCCACATCCTGGAGCTTGCTGGCGTTATGGATTGTCCTTGCAGCGCTCCACAGCAAGGAGGGAAGTGTGATAACATTTCCCCGTGCGAGATAACAGCTCTGCCCCTGTCAGCCCCACAGCGCCGAGCACACCGGGGTGAGTGAGCCCCCCTGCCTCCCAGCCCTTCCCTCGGGCTTTTTTTGGGAAGCCAGCATGAAATATTTCTGCTAAAATCCCCCGTTTCAGCCTGACTTTGGTCTGTGCCTCATCAAAGGCGCCGGTTTTGCAGGTGTTGCTGCTCGCAGAGGGGATGTGGAAAGCCCTTTTCAAAGCCAGAGAGCTTTGCTAAGCTAAGCTTGTTTTTTGGGCTCAGCTTTTCCTGTTTTGAGCTTGAACTTCACATGACTGTAGCGTAAGCAGAAAAACCAGGGAGGGGGGGAAACCAGTGGGGAAGGTAAAGTTGAATTTTCCGGGTGTTTCATGGACAAATGTCTGCCTGCTCCTCTCACTGGTCTCCATCCCAGTGGAACATCTGGAGCAAACAGCTGGTTCTGCTTTGCTGCTCTGCAAAAGGGCTTTTTTCCTTTGGTTTGTGCTGGAAGCAAAGCTGCCCCCACCCAGCCCCGAGCTGCTTTCTGTTGGCTACGACCTCATTTGTCACTTCTCCAAGTCAGCCCTAATATAGAGAAATCCCGGTGGCTTTTCCCCACTTGGCCAGGAGAAGATCCACTGCCCATTATGGAGCTGGGTTCCACTTTGGGTGTCTTCCCAGAACCTCTTAGTGCAGTCTCAGGCTGATGAGTGCCCTGGGAAAGGATTTTATGACATGCCCTGCTTGCCTCTCTTACAGTGCGTGCTGTATTTATGGAGTTTAAAGATAAATCATCCCAAAACGTTGTTCCTCCTTCGAGGGAACCACGAGTGCAGGCACCTCACAGAATACTTCACCTTCAAGCAGGAATGTAAGTATCAGCAGTGGGAGAAGGATTTGAATCCATTTAAATAATACATTTTAAAATATATTTTTTAAAAAAAGGTGTTGTGAGAAGGCGTGGGCTTCAATTTTTGTGCCTCTCAGTGGCATCAGAGCTGTAAAAACCTGTTGTCTTGTTTTCCTGCTCTTCTGCTTCAGCCCCTGCTATAAAAAATACCCCAAAACCCAAATCTTTAAGTTCTGCTAAGCACCAAATGTGGCCTTTTGGTTTCAAAGACTGAGCGTGGATGGAAGAAATGGGAACACTTCTCCCCTGATGAGCCAGGCACACACATCCTCCCCTCCCTGACTTCCAGGCCCAGCAACATGTAATCAGTGCCAAAAGACTTCCAGCTCCAGATTGTGCAGCTGGGATCAGTGATTGCAGTTGGGAACGGGGGAAGGATTTGCTCCTCCCTGTTTGCACTGGGGAGGATCATTTACCTTTCACATCATTTTTTCAGTTAAAAGATGGGTTTGTGCCCAGCATTTGAATATTTTTAAAGCAGTGATGAGGGAAGGTCAGGGAATGATGGGTGACTGTCATTCCAAGCAATGAAAGAGGCAGAGAACTCAATGCAGAGCTCCTTTAGGGAATTCTTGCTCAAGGACCCGACCTCAAGAGAGAATTCTGGGCAAGGCATGAATCCAGTCTTTATCCCATGAGCTCTGGGTGTTGGTTGTGGGGGAAGGCTCAGAGGGGATGAGTCCCTGTCCTGTTAGCTCAGGAATGAGCTGGAAACACCTCCCAGCTCTGTGCTGGGTGCTGTGTCCATCACCTGGACACAGGTGAGCTCCTGGTGAGCTGGGCCCAGTCTCAGCCAGGTGATGGGGTTGGGTTTATCCCTTTGGAAAGCAGGAGGTTCTGCTCTTCTCCTTCCCTGAAAACCCCCGTCAGTGTCTCTGAAGAAAGGAGATTTCTGAGCATATTTGAGGCTTTGGAAAGGCTGTGATTTATGTATGGGAACATCCTCTTCCCCTCTGCCCGGGTGAGGCATCCCTGGGATTGCCATCCCTGAAAGATCCTGTGGGAAGATCCATTTCTGTGGGCAAATCCTGCCTCCCAGGACCTGTGTCCAGCTGGAAAGGCAATTCCTGCCCTCCATGGCTGTGTGATGCTGCTGTGCCAAATTCAACAGTCAGGATGAGTCTAGAGGTGCAGCAGGGCTGTGGGGAAGTGATGGGGGGGCTTCATCAGCACCCCAAATTTATTGCATGATCCCAATTTTCATTGTGTGGAAACACCTCATCTCCTTTGTGCTCATCTCAGTGCAGGTGTTTTAGAAAACAGCTTGAAGGGAGATGAATATTGCACAATTCCAGATGAAAAAAACCTTTTCTTTTACACATCCAACAATTCTTTTCTGAGTCAGTATTTTCACTAACACAGGTGCAGAGTTTGATTCTAAATCAGTATTTTTACTAACACACAGGTGCAGAGTTGATTCCAATCAGTATTTTCACAAATACACAGGTGCAGAGTTGATTGTAAATCAGTATTTTCACAAATACACAGGTGCAGAGTTGAATATAAATCAGTATTTTCANGCATAATTGAATATCAATCAGTAATTTTCACTAACACACAGGTGCAGAATTGATTCCAATCAGTATTTTCACTAACACACAGGTGCATAATTGAATATCAATCAGTAATTTTCACTAACACACAGGTGCAGAATTGATTCCAATCAGTATTTTCACTAACACACAGGTGCATAATTGAATATCAATCAGTAATTTTCACTAACACACAGGTGCAGAATTGATTCCAATCAGTATTTTCACTAACACACAGGTGCATAATTGAATATCAATCAGTAATTTTCACTAACACACAGGTGCAGAATTGATTCCAATCAGTATTTTCACTAACACACAGGTGCATAATTGAATATCAATCAGTAATTTTCACTAACACACAGGTGCAGAATTGATTCCAATCAGTATTTTCACTAACACACAGGTGCATAATTGAATATCAATCAGTAATTTTCACTAACACACAGGTGCAGAATTGATTCCAATCAGTATTTTCACTAACACACAGGTGCATAATTGAATATCAATCAGTAATTTTCACTAACACACAGGTGCAGAATTGATTCCAATCAGTATTTTCACTAACACACAGGTGCATAATTGAATATCAATCAGTAATTTTCACTAACACACAGGTGCAGAATTGATTCCAATCAGTATTTTCACTAACACACAGGTGCATAATTGAATATCAATCAGTATTTTCACTAACACACAGGCGCAGAGTTGAATATAAATCAGTATTTTCACTAACACACAGGTGCAGAATTGATTCCAATCAGTATTTTCACTAACACACAGGCGCAGAGTTTGATTTTTGGCCCATTTTGGTTCTGAGCTGCCATATCTCCTTTAGGAGCTGGGTTCCTTGAGTTTATTGATTGCCACTGTAGCTGATGAGAGCCTGACCCAGTTCCTCCCTGCCAGGTCGGATCAAGTACTCGGAGCGAGTGTACGACGCGTGCATGGACACCTTCGACTGTCTTCCTCTCGCTGCCCTCCTCAACCAGCAGTTCCTGTGTGTGCACGGGGGCCTGTCTCCAGAAATCACGTGTCTAGATGACATTAGGAAAGTAAGTCAGCTCCCTGAACCTCCCCTTCGCTCCCAGTTCCCGTGGGGCTGGAGGGGTGTGAATGCTGCCACAGCTCCTCCTGATGTTGTGTCCCCTCTCCAGTTAGACAGGTTCAAGGAGCCTCCAGCCTTTGGTCCGATGTGTGACCTGCTGTGGTCGGATCCCTCGGAGGATTACGGCAACGAGAAAACCCTGGAGCATTTTGCCCACAACACTGTCCGAGGCTGCTCCTATTTCTACAGGTGAGGGGTGTTTTAGGGGGCATTTCTCTCCCCTCACACTGAAATCACTGTTCAGGCCACTCTGTGGGGCTTTGCAGTGTACATGAAATTCTCCTCACTTGGCTCTAATGCACAAATTCTCGTTTTTTTCTTCTCCTGTAATATTGAGCTGCCTTTGGATAAGTTACTTTGTACAATTGGGGTCTCAGACAGGAGAGGTGCTTCTTTGGACTGGCCCTGTCAGTGGTTTTCAGCACCTGGATCTCCAGGAAATATTCTTTCCTTACTAAAAAAGAAGGAGTTGTGCTGACAGTCTACTTACAGGGAGAGTTTAACAGAACCCTTTGCAATTAATTTTTGAATGATAAAACATATTTTGGGGTGATGGACAGAAAGTGGAAAGTGGCTGCTCCCTGAAACCAAGACCACCCGAGCTGTGGTGCTGTGTGCTCTCCTTTGCTCCCTGCTGAGTTCTCCTCCCTTTTTGTTTTCCAGTTATCCTGCAGTGTGTGAATTTTTGCAGAACAATAGTTTGTTATCCGTAATCCGAGCTCACGAAGCCCAGGATGCTGGGTAAGTGCTGCAGCCCAGGGGCTGGGCAGGGTTTGGGCTGGGCTGGGCCGGGTTTGGGCTGGGCTGGGCCAGGTTTAACTCCAGCCCTGGTTTTTTGCAGGTACCGAATGTACAGGAAGAGCCAGACCACGGGCTTTCCCTCGTTAATCACAATCTTCTCTGCACCAAATTACTTAGATGTCTATAACAACAAGGGTAAGGCGAGGGCTCTGCTGCTTTTGGGGGGGTCAGGAAATCCCTCTCCCCCTCTGCCCTCCCAAAATCACAGGATAATTTAAGTTGGAAAAGAGCTCCAAGGCCATCGAGTCCAACCTGTGCCCGATCCCCACCTTGTCACTGTGTGTCACATCCAGGCCTTCCTTGGACACCTCCAGGGATGGGCACTCCAGACGCCCCTGGGCAGCCCCTGCCAAGGCCTGAGCCCCCTTTCCATGGGGAAATTCCTGCTGGTGCCCACCCTGAGCCTGCCCTGGCCCAGCCTGGGGCCGTTCCCTCTGCTCCTGTCCCTGTTCCCTGGAGCAGAGCCCGACCCCCCCGGCTGTCCCCTCCTGTCAGGGAGTTGTGCAGAGCCACAAGGTCCCCCCTGAGCCTCCTTTGCTCCAGGCTGAGCCCCTTCCCAGCTCCTCAGCCTCTGCTGGTGCTCAGCCCCTCCCCAACTCTGTTCCCTTCCCTGGATTCACTCCAGCCCCTCCATGTCTCAGTGAGGGGAGCAGAACTGGACACAGCCCTTGAGGCACCTCCCCAGTGCCCAGCACAGAGGGACAGTCCCTGCCCTGCTCCAGCTGCTACCACACTGGTTTTGATACAAAAAATACACTATTTTTGATACAAAACCCTCTCCTCCAGTCGCATTCTTGTGCCTGGAATGAAAGAGAGCTTTGTGTGCTGAGCTGAAGTGGTTGACTTAATGTGTTACTGTGGCAATTAACTGTGGAGTCATAAGGCCTGGAATAAAGCTTTCATTCCCAGCCATGGGAGAATGGAGCCCTTTTGATGGATGCTGCCATCCCACAGAAGCTGGTAGTGTAGGAAAGCTTTCCACTTCCCTCTGCCCCTAAACCATGGGCATCATGGTGGAATTTTCTCCAGCTGTGGGGTTTTTCACCCCTCACTTTGGATCTTGGCTCTGTTTGAGCTTCACTGTTCTAAGCTGAGAACCTGAGTAAACAAAAAAATTATGGTTTAAACCTTCTCATTTTGGGGAGTTGGTAGCTTGATTCTACACGAGTGTAACTGGGTGTTGATAATGAAGGATTTTAACACTGGTAAAACTTCCAGAGAGAGCCAGGCTGGGAGAGCTGGGCATGAAAGAGGAAGAGGCTCCAGGGAGAGCTCAGAGCCCCTGCCAGGGCCTAGAGGGGCTCCAGGAGAGCTGGAGAGGGACTGGGGACAAGGGATGGAGGGACAGGACACAAGGAATGGCTTCCACTGCCAGAGGGCAGGGATGGATGGGATATTGGGAAGGAATTCCTGGCTGGGAGGGTGGGGATGGAATTCCCAGAGCAGCTGTGGCTGCCCCTGGATCCCTGGGAGTGACCAAGGCCAGGCTGGACAGGGCTTGGAGGCCCCTGGGACAGTGGAAGGTGTCCCTGCCCATGGCAGGAGTAGTACTGACTGATCTTTAAGATCCCTTCAAATCCAGCCCATTCCAGGATTCTGTAAGTGGAAAGTGCCCATGGACATTTATTCTCTTTCCCTTTTCTCCCCCAGCTGCTGTACTGAAATATGAAAACAATGTCATGAACATCAGGCAGTTCAACTGTTCCCCTCACCCCTACTGGCTTCCAAACTTCATGGATGTCTTCACATGGTCTTTGCCTTTCGTGGGGGAAAAGGGTAAGAGAGATTTGGGTTTCTCTTCCAAATTCCCAGGGGCTGCTCCTCAGATCCTGAGTGTCACAAACCTCTCCCACAGTGCTGGGAGAGTGTTGCAGCCCCAGGTAGCACAGGAGAGCAGTTCAGGCTCAAGGAGATTTGCATTACTGGGTTAAATTCTTGCAGAAACAGCTGTTGATACCTGTTTGAAACAGCTTTTACCAATAAAACCCTGCTTTCTTGCTCTTTCTGCATTGCTGGTGGAGCTGATCTTGGGTGCTGTAGCCTCACCTCAGAATTTGGAGATGTTTCTCTCCATTTGCAACAGAGGAATTTTAAATTCCTGTTGGCTCCTGGCCCACCAAAAAGGAAGCATTCACTTTAATCCAAGGCTTATTTCATTCTGAAGAAGGCGAGGCAGCTTAAAATATGACCAAGACTTTGCCTCAGCTTTTCACCAAGAGGATTTTTACCTCTCCTGATGAGCTTAAATTCCACCCCAATCTTGTATGTTGGGAGTGCAGCTTCACCCTCACGACTTCCAAAGGGGTTTTTTTACATTGAGGCACCAAAGGTTGAATCCCCCCCCCCCTCCCCAAATGTGGCCCTTCTCAGAGCCAGGTGGCTGTGGCGTGGGTGGGGATGGGGAGGGGGGACCTTGAGGGAGCTCAGGCTGTTCTGCAGGAATGTTGGCACCTCCTTCCCCACGTCTGGTTCCTCTGTGATGTGCTTGGCCTGCATCCACCTCCTTGGCAGAAGATGCAGCGTGTGTCGTCTGCTCCGGCGCCACTGCGGGTACCAGCAGGCTGTGCCTAAAAGTGTCTTTAGGCTCCCACTTGCAGGGGACAGACGACCTTGAAATCCTTCCCTCGTCCTCCAAATCCCTCTACATGCCTGGGCCTCTCTGACCTCGCTGTCTGTGCCTCTTGCAGTCACCGAGATGCTCGTGAACATCCTCAACATCTGCTCCGACGACGAGCTGATTTCGGATGGCGACGAGACGTTGGAAGGTAAAATGACCCTGCTGGCACCTGAGAGCACCTGAGAGGGGGAAAGGCTGGGCAAGCTCTTTGATGCCTGAGCAGCACTTGATTTATAGCTGGATGCCCAGCCAGGGTCTCCAGTTCCTTTTTGCCCAACCTTTGCAGTTTTGGGTAGGGAATGTTATTTTTTTTTCTCCTTTGCTGTTCAGTCACACAGAAATTAAATGACATTCACTGCGACAGACACTTCTTGCCAGCTACTCTGGGAATGGTTTCCTGCTCCTTACACAGGCTGCTGGTTATTTTTTCCCCCAATTCAAAATTTCTTGCACCAAAATATCCACCCAACCTTCTCATCTGTTGCAGTGAACTCCTCTGTAAAGTGGCTTCTCTTGTCACCCCCCCTCCCCAAAAATGCTGGTTTTAAGCCGTGGATGAAGGGGACAAATCAGTGGTTGAGCTGATGAGCAGTTTGGATTTTGGGGGGACTCAGGAGTGAGGTGGTGACCTGAGGAAGCTGAGGGGGGCAGCGAGAAGTGGGGCCTGAGCTGCTTCAGCCCCAGGTGGAGACTCTAACCCGCTTCTCCCATTGCATTTCCGTTTTGTTTTTTGGTTTTTTTGGTTTTTTCTTTCCTCCCTCCCATGAAAATTAAATTTGTTTCTTCTATCTCTGTCTTCATCTACTTGTTTCTTGGTGTCTCCTCTCCCTGAAGATCACTACATTTCAAGCTATCCGAAAGGTACCCAGCTAGAATTTGCTACGAGCTTAATTATCACTGCCTGTGCCACCAGATCCTTGAAGTGGATTTCCAGAGCTGACTAGTGGGGCAGTCTCTTCATCCCCTTTCAGTTTTAACATAAGCTCCATGTGTTTTTTAACCCTTCTGCGTTCCTCCAGGAACTCTGAGAAACGGGGGTCACGTTTCTACCTGATTCTGAATGCAGCCACGTAGTGCATGGCTGAGCCATGGTGCATGTTAGCCCTGGGTTTGGCTTCCCTGTCCTGATGTGTACTGGGCCATGTGAGGAATCTCAGCTGAGAGGAGATGGATTTGTTCCCTCTTTTGACCTGAATTTTCCCTTTGGTTTCAGCTCCCTCTGTGCTTTTTTTGTTTCTCTCTCCCGTTGGGTCCGTAGAGCGGAAGGGGAGCTCCCCCCTGTCCCGTTGAGTCCTTGTGGGGTCAGAGCAGAGCTGCCAGGCTCGGGCCAGCCCTTCCCTGTGCTCCTTGGATGCCAAAGCTGATGCTTGCGTGCCCCTGCGGGCGAGCACAGCGGTGCCCATCAGCCGTCAGATCCCTCCGTGCTCTGCCTTGCAAACCGTGTCCTCATGGCTGAGTCATTTGTGTCACATCCTGTGCAGTGTGAGCCCCCCTGGCGAGCTGCCAGCGAGACCTCCCCGAATCCGTGTCCTGTGGTGGTTCTACTCTCTTTAGCCCTCTCGAGCTCCGTGTGCCATCTCGTTGGTGTTGCCCTCCTCACCGCCATCCTGGTGCCATCCTGATGCCATCCTGATGCCATCCTGATGCCATCCTTCCAGCACCGTTCTCTCTCCAGTGTAGCTGGGAATCTGTAAAAACCATGATTTCTTTTCCTGGAGGCAGGCAGGTGCTTCATCCTGACGTTCCCTGGCGAGCAGGAGGCCTCCAACGTGCTGCTGTTTGCTCTTTTCTCTCCCTAAGGTGGGACAACGGTGCGTAAGGAGATCATCAGGAATAAGATCAGAGCCATTGGGAAGATGGCACGGGTCTTCTCAGTTCTTCGGTGAGGATGGGCTGGGGACCGGGCTTAATTCGGGGACTGGGCTTAATTTGGGGTCTGGGCTTAATTCAGGGTCTGGCTTAATTTGGGGTCTGGGCTTAATTCGGGGACTGAGCTTAATTCGGGGACCGGGCTTAATTCGGGGACTGGGCTTAATTCAGGGACTGGGCTTAATTCGGGGACTGGGCTTAATTCGGGGACTGGGCTTAATTCGGAGACAGCTTAATTCGGGGACTGGGCTTAATTCAGGGACCGGGCTTAATTCAGGGACTGGGCTTAATTCGGGGACTGGGTTTAATTCGGGGATCGGGCTTAATTCAGAGACGGCTTAATTCAGGGACTGGGTTTAATTCGGGGACTGAGTTTAATTTGGGGACTGGGTGATGGGGGAGCCCTGGGTAGGGAAGAAAGAAGGGAAAAGCTTCATGAGACAGGTGGTTTTTCCTGACTTTCAGGACACATTTGCCTGAAAGAAAGTTGTAGCCAGGTAGGGGTTGGTCTTTTCTCCCAAATAACAAGTGACAGATGGGAGGAAATGGCCTCAAGCTGCACCAGGGGAGGTTCAGGTTGGATATTAGGGAAAATTTCTGCATGGAAAGGGTTGCCAAGTATTGGAATGGGCTGTCCAGGGCTGTGGTGGGGTCCCCATCCCTGAGGGGTTTAACAGATGTGTGCATGTGGCACCAGGGGACGTGGGTAGTGGTGAACAGGGTGGTGGTACTGGGTTGATGGTTGGACTTGGTGACCTTAGAAGTCTTTTCCAGCCAGTGATCCCATGGCTCCATGATTCCCATGATCCATGACTCCCACAACACCCACCAGCCTTGCCTGGACCAGTACAAGCACTGCACTGCTCAGTGTGTAACTGGTGCTGCTCTTCCCTGCAGGGAGGAGAGCGAGAGCGTGCTGACCCTCAAAGGCCTGACCCCCACAGGTACCCTGCCCCTGGGAGTGCTCTCGGGGGGGAGGCAGACCCTGCAGACCGGTGAGTATCCCTGACCCCCTGCACTCCCCCTGCCCCAAACCCCCTGGAGCAGCTCCCACAGGCAGCCTGCAGGGAGCCAGGGGACCCCAGCCAAGGTTCAGGCCCGTGGGGAGGAAGGATTCCCAACCAGGAGGAAGCAGAGGTGTAGGTGGGGATGTGGAGAGATGCCGAGATGTCCCCGTGTACCCTCGAGGAAGAAAACCCACAGCACCCTGCCTAAAGCATGTTTAGTGCTTAATTGTTTGTTTCTGCAACGAGTTTTTATCCTTTCTTTCCCTTCTAACGCTGCATGGTGCACATCCTCTGCCTCACCTCGCTGTGCTGCTGCTGTGTGACAGCCTCTGTGTGAATGTGACAGTGACACGGCCTCTGTGTGAATGTGACAGTGACACAGCTGCTTGTTTGTTCTTCGTTCAGCCAAACCCCTCCGAATCTGCCCCTGTCAAGTCACGAGTCCCAAACAAAAGCATGGTCCAGCCAAAGGAACGAGGTTCCTCCAGGGCTGGATGGTTCAGGAAAGTCTCCTCTCAGGTTTTGAGGTAGTCGTGGAGGTTTCTTCCCAAATTTGCTGCCTTCCTCAGCAGCTCTGGGAGCAGGACGGCGCAAAGGATCCGATCCTTCCCACTCACAGGGCAGGGAGGTTGGCTGGTGCTCAGGGAATGAGCTACACCAGAGGGAATCCTGGTATCCAGTGTTCTAATCCTCCCCTGCCATCAGCCTTTGAAGCCTGGCACCTCCCCAGCTTCCCCCTGCCCATGGGCACCGGGGATTTCCTGCAGCTCTCCCCGGGCTGGGGCTGGGGTTTGCCTGGATTAAATCATTCACGAGTCAGAAACGTGGAAATATCACTGCCTGCTCCCGGGGAGGATGCAGCATGGCTCCCAAGCTCATGGATTTCTCTGCCCACAGAGGAGGATGGATATTTTTTCCCTTTTTTTATAGAAACCATCACAGCCCCGTCACCCCAGTTCTGGGAACAGAGCCTGAGTGGGAAGGTGGCTGTTGCAGCAGCTCTGTCCCTGTATCCCGACAGCACAGGGTCATGTTGTGACGTCCTCCAGCACCTTCCCCTCTCAGGGGGTTCTCTGAGGGGTACCAGGGATCTCCCCTCCCCCAAAATAAGCCTCTCCTCAGGACAGAACAAACAAGCTGGGCCTTTGCTGCTGCCTTACCCGCCCCGCCCCGCCCGCCGCCTGCAGGCTCCCCCGCTCCCCTCCGCAACTCCCGGCTTCTCCTGCCCTCCTCACCCCCCTTTCCCTGTCCTTCCCCCTTCTCCCACCCCCCTTTCCCTGTCCTTCCCCCTTCTCCCATCCCCTTTTCCCTGTCCTGACCCCTTTCCCTCCCCCTTTTCCCCATCCTCCCACCCTTTCCCGTTTCGCACATCCCTTCACACTCCCGGTGAATTTATGGGAGCCCCGTCTGCTGGGTGAGGAGGAGAGGGGGCTGCCCCCCTTTTGGGGTGCCTGTGCACCTCAAAAAAGGGAAACGGGGCTGCAGTGGGGGGGCCCTGCCCTCCTGAGCCTCTCCTCAGCCTGTCGCAGCAGGGCTTGGCAAAATCAACTGAATAAATCACAGAATCTGGGGCAGAACTGTGCAGCCACAGCTCCATCCTTCCTCCGTGGCCTCCCGAGGACCACGTGGCCTCTGTATTGTGTCCAAAGCAAAAAAAGCTGCTGTTTTGAGGCTTAAATCCAGGGAATCTGCTCAAGGGAAGGGCGTCCTCCCAGATGTTGAGGCAGGGCCTACCAAACCTTGGATGTTGCTGCAGCAGATTTAGGAAGGGGGACCTTGCTCAGCTCTGTGGTGCCTTGTTGCTTGGTAACCCTCTCAGGAGGTGGAGCTGAAGCCCAACTAGGTTTGGAGCCGGATTTTCTGTTACAACTCAAGGCACCGGGAGCAGAGCAGCCCAGTACCTGCTGCTTGTCCTTCCCTGGAAAACAGGCTGCCCCTCTCCTTCCCACTGCTCCAAAACATCCCTTGGGATCCCTTCCCTCACGCAGCTGTGGTGGTGGAGGGTGAATTCCACATAACTGATCATCTGAAGGTGGCCTGGAGCCACCCAGCTGGGAGCAGATCCACCGCTCAGTCCGAGGTTGTCCCTGTCCAGTGCACGCAGCAGGAAGGCCCCACTCTCTGCTCCTCTGTTCTTCCAGCAGATCAATCCAGAGGAAAGGAGACTCCCCCTGAGCCCTCGGGAGTCCCCTTTCTCCCTTCCTCTCCACCTCCTGTCACCTCTTTCTCCCCTCTTGCCACTCGTTTGGCACCACCGGGGCTGGGGGGCCGCGGGCTCTGCGTCGCAGCCATGATGTCGGATCACTCACTGTCACTCTGTTTTTGTTTTTTTTTTTTTTTTTTT